>JADDOH010020507.1:0-13597 GCA_016648135.1 Agrypnia vestita | reverse complement strand
ATTCCGTAAAATCAATTGTAGATTTTCTCATTAGCGACATCTGTTGGGATTTAGGGGAATGAAAATGGCTTTGTACAGGCCGCATGGAAAAGGCGCTTACAACTCATATATGAAAGCTTCACGCAATTTGAACATATATACAACTTCCAAAAAATGAATAAGCATGGTATATTCTATCATGGGTGGAAATGGTGAATGTTACAATTGTGTAAAGTGATCACTTAAGCCAACCAAAAGACAGGTCATAAGTCCTGTTACACCCAAATGACTTCTATACCTACTTTCCCATAATTAATACAGTTTCGTCTCTGTGAGATATCTATAATATACACTAATTGCAATCTATTTTTTTGCGCCAAAATGAACGAACAAGCGTCACATTCATAGAGAGTAGCCAGTTGTATCAGCATTGTATTTATATAGTTTAATCTTAAAAGAAAAATAAAAAACCTCGATGACAGCAAAAATAATATTACCGGTCCATGAAATCAGTGAATTACTTGGCAATCAGTTAACAATAAATACATAATTTATTAAATTCATTATTGCTTGTCTCAGTGGCGTGCAGCGCATACAAGCAAAAAAGCTGTGCATTCGTAATGATTCTAGGAAACAAATATTAATTAAATAATCCTTATCTTAAGAAAATGTTGATTTAATCCGTCCTACGGCTAGAAGTTTTATTTTTGACGTTTCTGTTTAATGTGACGTATCTGTTTTTTTCCGATTTAAAATTCTAGCCGAAATTCGGCTAGAAGTTTTATTTCCTACTTTTCTGTGCTTAACTTCACGTCAATTCTTCATTTATCTCGCCCAAGAAATATGCTCCATAGACATAATCAAGTCGAGAAAAAAAACGTGTATTTTAAGGATGCGAGTTTTGTGTAAATTTAGCGTGCTTCTTCAAAAGGTCCTACGCCAGGAAAACTACGCGCACGTCATCGCAGAAATTTTATTTTTTACAAATTCCACCCAAAACTTCCGGTGTAAATTCTATTTGTCTTTTCTATGGTGAATGTAAATAAAAATACCATTTGTCATATCATGATATCATAAAATGTTTGATTTATTTTTGTGAAATGAAACGTATCCCGATTTGATTATATATAAATCGTCTTTGAAATATATTGAAATTTTCTGCCGCATTACCTACACCTATATAAAATATTTATTTATTTAGGAAATATTATTTACGATACTTCTTTTATAGTGCAGTTATTTTTGTGGATTGAAGCTACTCAAAATAATTCATTATAGGCAGTTAATTTTTTTTTTAAATGTATACCTTATAGGTCTATATGTGTATATATATTTTTTTAATATAGGTATATAGTCGGTCACAGCATAACCTTAATTTATACCCACTGCAGGCCACTGGCTTGTCTACGTAAGCCGCAAAAATAAATATTAATTTTATTTTCGGCACAAATAATTCGATTAATCTATTTTATTGCATGTTTTTTTTTCAACCCACTTGCAACGATTATTTAATATGTGTGACATTGTTAACTCAATATGACAATTATTATTATGCGAAATGGAAGCACGTAATTACAATGTATCCACTGTCAAAGTTAACCGCTGATAACCAATAGAGTTCATTAAATAAAATGCAAAATGAAAGAGGTAAATGCCGAAATTCTATTACAAAGTTTGAGAAAAGAATTAACCGAAACAAATTTCATGAAATTTATAGGTGTAGAAACCCAGCTTTGCCCAAGATATGTTTTTTGTATATATTCATTTCATATTTTCTTACAGTTCATTGAAAAACGGTGATAAATGTTTGCAAAGGGAAAAAAAACAAAATTAACCAAACCATGGAACAAACAATACAAGATCTTGTCTTAATTATAGACAGCTCAATGCCTCATGATCTTTTGAGCTGAAAATAGTTGCATTGGCCTAGAAAATTCAAAATAAATAAGCTATGTGGATATTAAGACGCCAGAGCGCACCGTTTAAATATTTTTGATGCTTCAGGATATGTTTCCGGTTCATAATAAAGATATTCAATTTTGCTCAGGAATGCGTATAATGAAAAGCCGAGACGTATTCAATGTTATTGTTCGATAAACCGTTCATGGCAGTCGGTTTAAGAGAATTAGTCGGATAAAAATGCCGGAGGCTAGGCAGCCTTACAACAGCTGACCGTCAGCGGAGGACTCCCCCTCGCGGCTGCCGTTACATCACGCTTGTACCTACTTGTTCGCAAAACCTTCGCTCTCAACTATGTTTAGATTGAAAAACTTTAATGATAAGTCTACTTCAATGATAAACCTTTACATATCTACTTTCTGCAAATCATAATTTCCTGGCGCCGACGCATTTACCTATACATTATGTTTTCATTATTTATTTTTATTTTATTTTATTCGGTCATCCAACAGGGAGACATTATTGCTTGGTAATACAAAATACAGAAAAAAAGAGTTAAATGTCTACACAAACAGTTAAAGGATGACACAGATAAGACATAATTATAGATAAGTCAATTTGATAGGAATAAGGCGTCTGATACACATGCTTCTTTAGTGGCACGTGCGCATGCGCAGTATCGACTTTGACAGTGGCATGCTTATTAGTGGCATGTGTGTACGCACATTGCTAGAAATGAGCATGCCACCTAGTGGCATGCTCAAAAATGAACCGCCGGTTGATTTATAAGCATGCCACTGTCATTCACCATAGAAAAGGGGTATCTTTGGAGCATGTGTGAACAGACTTGCTTATTTATGAGCATGCTTATGTCATTCGCGGGCTTCGCGACTAGTATTATCGATGCGATCTTCTCAGTCCGCGACAGATGAAACAAATATGGCGCGTTAGGGAGATGATAAAACATTACTTTTCGTAACTTATTATAGGAATCACGAATGTCTGTGGAATACTCGGTCACCGTTGTGTAAAAATAATAAAGTGAGAAATAATGTTTACGAAACTTTATTAATAGGCATGAATGATTCAAATCTTACAATAAAAATTATATAAACTAAAATCAAAAATGTGCGGATGGAAACTCGGAAACTTTTTTGATTTATTGGTTCACTTGAATTTTCTATTTCACTTTGCAAAGTTTCCATTTTGAACAAGAGCGTCTCTATTCTATGACAAGAGCATGCCACTAATAAGCATGTGTGTTTGATTGTTAGCTTTGGGCATGCTTATTTATGAGCATGCCACTAATAAGCATGCCAGTAATGAGCAAGTGTGTACAGATAAAACAACTTTACAGATTGATTTAATGGATTGTACCTACCTAATTTAACTTCAACATAAACATAAAACTATAACATTGACTGCTTACTGTATCATAATCAGAAGGTATTAATGATCGGATTTATCATCATAAATTTATCATATTTCCAATAATTCGAGTTTTATGTAAATGTAAATTGCTTGTTTTAAACAGTGGTGGATTAAACAATAGACGGACTGGGTAGCTGCCTACCCAGCTGGTAGGTGGACTCGGAAGATCCTCCAGTGGCGCAGCAAGGAAGGGCATGAGTCCTCCTTGAGTCTTGGTGACATCCATCATCAACGCAGATAATAAATTCAATCCAAATAATACGAAAATTGGCATTAATATTAATAATAGTAAATATTCATCGAACACTAAAAAAAGGCTAGATTTATTAAATTAATTAGAGCAAGTAATAACCATACTACTTAAAATCATTCCTTTACATAAATTTTAAAACATTTTACTTCGTGTGTAACAAATGCTTCAGTAAAGGGATATTTTTTCTACCTGAAGAGAATTGAACTTTATGTCATAAAATAAAAATACCTGTAAACAGGGATATTTTGTGTGGAACTGGAATATAAGATTGTAAGAGCGAAAATATGCGATTTGATTGTACGTTGATTACTGTACGCGGATAATGCAATATTAATGGCAAATAACGAACAAGACTTACAAATTCAACTTACAACATACAAGCATAGCAGGAAATTAACCTTAATTGAATTTAGATAAGACGAGAGTTGTGAAGAAGATGTGAAGGCAAGAGTGGCGCTCGGGGAAACGGCGTGACGGTAAGTTAGTTAGATAATTGTTGGGTATATGAAAATCCTTTTAATTTTCTTGTACTGTAAAAGCCCACTGATATATAAATAAATAACTGATTAAATTCAATGACAATTTTACACTCGTATATTGAATATAATTTAGTATATTAAATCAATTGAAATTACTGAATTACTGAAATATTTGGAAAAAGAAGAAAACATACGATTAATAAGATTTTTTTTGTTTGAAGAAGAATAATGTTCAAAGATAAATAAAATAAATGTAATCGTGAAAATATTTAGATACGAAAGACCAATATATTTTCTATGTTTATTTATTTATTTTATTTTATTTGTTTACGCCCATTAGGCTTTTACATAAAGAAAATAAAATAAATTTCAAAAAGCACATACATTAAACAATATCTGTATAGCACCAGAACATGAGTATAAAAGTTAAAAATATAGAGTAACGAGCAGCAATGTGTATAGGCTTTTACATAAAAAATATAACATAAAATTAAAATGAATATACATTAAACAATATAAGTTAAAAGTAGCCAAATATGAAGTATCAGGAATAGCACCAAAACATGAGTATAAAAGTTAAAAATATAAAGTAAAGAGCAGCAATATGTATAGGCTTTAACCTAAAAAATATAACATAAAATTAAAAAGAACATACAGTAAACAATATTAGTTATAAGTATCAAATTATAAAAAGTATCAGGAATAGCACCAAAACATGAGTATAAAAATTAAAAATATAGAGTAACGAGCAGCAATGCATATAGGCTTTTACATAAAAAATATATATGTTTTATTTTATTTAAATTTTTTATTTTATTATATTTTAAAAAATTTATTTTCATTTTACTGGTTAGGGGCAATTTGATCCGCACTTGTGTAAATAAATGTAATTGTGATATTCCCGGTAACGCGGGCGGGCTTAACCAGATAACCTCCTGATGTCCGGGGTGCAAGAATAGGGCGGACGGCGCCCTTGCCAAAACTAGCAGTAGAGCGGAATAGCCTGTCCGCTACTTATTTAGGGGGATGTCAGGTAAGAGGGCCGGCTATTATTTCCATTATTTTGATTCAAAATTATATTCACTCCATTGTGCAAAACATTCATGGCACTGGAAAATTTATAATATGCGAACCAGCGCCGCAATAGATACCTATAACGCAATTTCATAAATTAAACACATTTATTTCGGTTCAACGACAAAAGGTCTACGCGATATTAGATCAAACGATATAATGACAATAAACCAAGTTTTTTTATCTAATCGCTAATGGTGATGAATTTAATCGGTATTCAACACACCTTTTTAAATACTATCACAAGCTGTACGAGTACTTCTCGTTTAGACACGTAATTTCATTTTTAGGAAAAAGTAAAACCTTTTGTATATTTTATTATATTAGGTCCTTACATATGAAATTGGCGTTTAGTATGTGAGGAACATAAAGCCGATTTTTTTTTATTGTAATACATTTATTTAATCAAAGTATGTACCATTGCTATCTATGCACTTTTGCCATCTCATAGGTAGTTCATCGATCCCTTTACTAAAAAAACCATTCGGACGGGAATCAATAAAATCTTTGAAGGCGGTTTGGACTGCCCCATCGGAGTTGAATTTTTTCCTTTGCAAGAAGTTATCCAAATTTCGAAAAAAATGGTAATCTGTTGGGGCAAGATCCGGAGAGTACGGTGGATGTCTTAGACATTCCAATTGAAGCTCCTCTAATTTGGTAGCCGTCTGTTGTGCAGTGTGTGGTCTAGCGTTATCATGAAGCAGCAGTGGCCTAGAGCGATTAACCAGCCTCGGTTGTTTAGCTGCTAGCTTTTCCATCATGGTTTGCAGTTGCTGACAATAGACATCTGCCGTAATCGTCTGGCCAGATTTAAGAAAGCTGTAGTGAAGACACCAGCACTAGTCCACCAAACGCTCACAAGTAACTTTTTTGGAGTCAATTTTCGCTTGGGGCATGGTTTGGCTGGTTCGGCAGGGTTCAGCCATTGCGATGAGCGCTTCCGATTATCGTACAGGATCCACTTTTCATCACAGGTAATGATTCGATTTAAAATCCCTTCATTATTGTGCCGGTTGAGTAATGCAACGCAGCAGTCAACGCGCGTTTGTTGATTTGCTTCACTCAATTCGTGAGGTACCCACCTTTCAAGCTTTTTCACCTTACCAATTTGCTTCAAGTGGATTAAAACAGTTTTATCACTAACACCGCAGCCTGCAGCTAACTCGGATGTGGTTTGCGATGGATCCGCTTCCACAATAGCTTTCAATTCTTCATTATTAACTTTGGTCTCCGGCCGTCCACGGGGCTTGTTCTGCAGGTCGAAATTTCCAGAACGAAAACGTTGGAACCAAAAACGCACTGTGTTTTCTTTTGCGGCACCGTCGCCATACACATCATTAATCCTTCGAGCCTTTTCTGCAGCACTGGTACCACGGTGGAACTCGTACTCGTAAATAACGCGATATTTCAAGTTTTTCATTTTGTAAACTGAGTGACGCAAAGAAAAAAACAATTGAGGAAAAAACAAATGAATTATAATTTTCAAAACACAAATACATGAGTAAATAGCTGTAAAAATTTGGATTTGGAATTCCTAACCAAAGAGAAGATATTTGAGATCAAATTTGCCAGTACGGCAAAACGCCAATTTCATATGTAAGGACCTAATATTAATTAAACTTTTTTAATATAATTTGTAATTTGATAAATAGGAATAACAAAGGTTAAAAATGCACATATTGAGCAGCTAGTGTGTCGAGAGTGTATTTCAAAATAAATACTAATAGGTGGGATAATCTAACTCCGATATACGATATACGAATTTCAATACTGACACCACTATATTTAATAATTGGATTCCTGCTCTAAATATCAAATTATAATTATAATAAATAGAAGTCAAAAATGTTGAAGCAACCATGACCAACCATCAATACAAACAAGCAACCATCAATAGTTATGTAGATATGAGACATCAAGTTTTGCATTTTCTTTTTCAATATTTTCTGTAAATGTTTGACAATTATCAAATTAACTTAAACCGAATAGGAAAAGTCCATTAATTTTATTCAATACAGGTCAAATAGAATTATAAAAACTTCAAAATAAAATGAAAAATATTGAAAAAAGACTTTGAACATGAATTTTCGACTTATAATTCAGACAGGAATCCACGTATAAAGTATTGCGGACAAGCTCTGTTACACCGCGTACCTATACGGGGTGCCTCATAGCTAGTGATGTGGAGATATCCAATAGGCTCAGTGAAAAGACCGTTTGGGGAGAGACAATGATTATAGAATTTTGCATTTCTGCTCAAATGGACTCATCATATTCTTTAAATAATTGAGCCCTTGCCCGGAATAACGTTGTATCCAACAATACTCTCATTCCGAGAAAAATTGGAAAAATGAAACCAGTTACAATTTATTACATTTTATATTTTAAATATAACAAACATATAATTCTTAACTAATCTCAATATAAAATAGGGAAAAAAGGCAATTAAATTTGAATCTATTGTAAAAAAACATGTTGAATCAGTGGAAAAACGTTGTATAAGAAATTTTCACAAACAACGTTATTCCGCAAAACGTTTTTTATTTATTCTGCTTTACTTAATAATGTTTTTTAAAAGCAGCATGCTCATCTAACATAAATTCACAAATGTCATCGAGGTCCTTGAGCTTGTCAGTTGTCAGTGGATTGGAATTCATTAAAATAAGTTTCAGGCTCCCTAACTGCATGATTTTTTTCCATACGATAGCTAATCTTCCCCTTCTTCCACAAAGAGTTGGTAGAAGGCTATAAGAGGTCAATGATTCTAATTCTTTGTGGAAGATTCTAGCTCTGATTGTGATGGGATCATCAGTAGGTAAAGAGCTTTTACGGAACGATAAGTCTCTCGTACATACTATTACCTATCTCCGTCTATTTGCTGAATATGGCGTCGGACATTCAATTTCTCATGATTACTTTTTTATTGTAATTCAGTAACCTGAATTCTGTTTGAATATTTATATTGATATTAAAATAGAGAAAACATTCCGGATTTAAACATTTTTGAATCCTACGAAAAAGAACGAGGAATTAAATAAACTTTTCGTATCGGTATTATTTTAAGTTACGATATAAAGAGCACTGTAATGCCAGCATTATTATCAACAATAATGTCAGCATTATTATCAAAGAGCATTTCAAATATCAATATGGACAAATCAATTGAGTAAAATCGGTTAACGTTTGACAAAATAATATTGTCACATATGAAATTACAATATCAATCAGAACTGCCAAATCGTATACAACGTTATTCCACAAACATGTTCCGGCGGGTCAATTGCAGGTTTGATAATATTTTTTCTGGATAAACACACCTTTCCTGCATCCTTCAACTTATTGGCTGTGATATCTTTCCAGTTTAGATCATTAGATGTTCGTTTTCTCCCTTTATTCATGTGAATTAAACCACGCTCCACGATATTGACGCGCGGCGACGCCATTTTGAGAAACAATGTACAACGTTCTTCCACAAACCAATAACTTTAAAATGCAGCCAGAAGCTTAAAAAATTTTTTCTTGACATATTATCTACCTTAAAAGATGCATAATATCATACCCAACATAACTGCATCAATAACTCAAAATTGACATTTGTGTTGGATACAACGTTATTCCGGGCAAGGGCTCAATTAACCCCCGCAGCATTGCAAACAAAACTTAAAACACTCCGTATTTTATTTAAGAAGAAGAAAAATAAAGCGTGCAATTTACTTCGGATTACGCTATATTCTCACGGGAGACGAGATAAGCTGTACACGATACGCACAAGACACGAGGTCGAAGCGTGGATAGAGAAAGTAAATTATTTGATTGATAACCCCCGAAATCCGGAGAAATGAAATGCTTTATTATTATTATAACAGAAGCTTCCCCCGTGAAGCGGTTAGCCTTTTCAGATAATTGCGAACCGTTTGTTCCATTGACTCGCGGCTTACATTCCCGGCTCACCGAGCGCGGGACGCTGACCCGGTAGATCGATATCCATTTTCTTTCGCTATTTTTGCGGCTTCTTTTAACATCAAAATTACCGCGACCGAACGCGAAAACTTCCCCAAAACACGTAGCGATCGGCTATTACATAAGAGCGATGTGGTGATTTACAGAAAGTACTTCGTTTCGCTTGACATCGAAGTACGTACAGCCTGAAATATGGTAACCTTCGCAGAATATAAAATTGTACAGCGAGGAACTGGACCTTGCGGACCAAGAACTAAAAAGTATTATCTGAGACGTAGAAACCTCCTTAGCTGTTTTGTACATAATTATTATCGTGTAGTAACAGTAAAAGTAACAGCACAATGCGTCCGTAGCACATGAATGTTTTTAACTCTTTTTTTTTCTGAAGGATTTATAAACTTGAAGCCGCAGAAAATAGCACTTTTTGAGCCTAAGAATTAATTTAATGGTGATGGCCATGATTAAAAAAATATTGAATCTATATGAAACTATAGCATTTAGCGGTTCGAAAATTTCAGCACATAAAGATATCGTGTTGAGCTGTCCAAACCCATATATAACTTATTTTTAGCACTTTGTGGGTTGGACGCTTTCTGCATAACGACGTCCAACTGAACCCCTTCTTTAAGTGAGAGAACTTGGTCACAGGGGAAGAACGTCGTGGAGAACATTATATATGTATACTAGCTGTGCCTGCGCGGCTTCGCACGCGTAGATTTTTAGTACACTGTTTGGGTCGTCATAGAACTTTCGCGAACCTTCTAGAACGTTCTCCTTCCAAAACATCCAAGAAATTTATCGAATGTACAGGAACCTTCTAGACACACCGACACATTCCGCCATTCAGTTTAGAATCTTATAGAACTTTCGGGAATTTTCTAGAACCTTCTCCTTCCAGAACTTTCTAGAGCAGGTTTTTCCGGAACTTTCTAGACTCACCGACACAGTCGGCGCGCCTATTTTGAAACAATCTGAAGTATTTGCGTCCTTCCCCACCAAACTCGCATATTTTCGATGTGACACCAAGGGCTATCCACCACCATAACCACCAGTGGGTGGTTATGGTGGTGGATAGCCCTTGGTGGATATGTGGAGAAAACTTGGAGGGTAGGGAAACACGGGTTTCTTTATATATATATATATATTGATATATTGATAAGATACTTATATTGATGTCCGGACTAATTCCCCCCCTCGAGTATATTTGTGACACCTTATACTACAGTAAACGTATTTAATCTTGTAAAATTAAATCTCTTAATTAAAGTATACGTATTTTTTACAATAGAGGTATTTTTAATTGTTTAAAATTACATTAATAACCGGGTCTTTTTAAGTAAATACGTATTTTTGTAATTAAGTGCCACTTATTTACTAAGACATGGTATTTTTTTAATTATTTATTTTAATCTTTTCATAACTGTTTCAATCCCGTAGTGATTTTTTTAAACAAGTCAAATGCATTAAAACTAGTCGTGAAACCAGACTGTGTACCAAGAATGGTCATGCCTATATATTTTGATGGTTTGTGTAACTGATACATTGTTAGAGATGTTAATTTGGTTAAAACAAATGAGATGAAATAAAAATTCAACGAGATTAAATTTGAAAATCAGTCAAGACACTATAAATACATACGCTGTTGAAACAAACCCGTCGACCTTTTCATTGACAACTCAATATCATCATTCTTATCTACTGATAAAACATTTATCGGAATAAGAAAATTATTCCAATGCGTAATTGTACGTTTCGACATTTTCTCCAGGTTTTCTATACTTAAATTCCCTTATAATCTTAACCGCAAAGAACGCCTGTAATTCTTTGTCTTGCAGATTTTAAATAAAACTTAGTAAAAATAAAAATTATTTAATGTTTAGTTATGTAACATAACGTTTAGAAAGCAGATGAAGCAAACATTGCTTATTACCACAGTTATATTAGCTTCACCTGTTTGTCTTAACCAAAATCTTATAATTGATATTTAATCAACAACAATTTTGTAATGTTCATCAATTTTGTAAGCGCCCACCTTTTATTTGAAGAGTGACGCAAAAAATTTTTGTCCCTTAATTTATTTTTTACTTTTTAAGTAGTATATTTAAATATAAGCGTGGTTTTTAAAAAGGAATATTTTTTCATGCATTATATTTTTTTATATTTCAATTAAAGTAAAGTTAAATGAAAAAATAAATTAATAAAGATTATGACTTTGCAAATTCAAAGAAAGCCCTTTATTTCCGTAGTACCTACATTTTTCGTTGGAACGCTATTATTATTATTAAGTAACCTATATTTTGTTTTAGTGCTAGGTACTTAGGTAACGTACAATTTATTTTTCAAATAGAGAAATACAAAACTTGACCCCCGCTTACATGAAAAATAAATTTTCTTGGTAATTCTCAGCCTGCCCTATTTATAGCCCTATAATAACCCTTCGACGTTACGTCATGCAATATTTTAAATTTTATTCTTCCGCTAACGTTTCCAGTAAATTATAAATATATATGTTGTTACGTTACACCGAGTGAGCTTCTCTTTTTCCATGATAAATATGATTCAATATTTGTTATGAATAAAAATGCAATTAAAGAATGAATATTGCCGCGGTGAATACGACCAACCAACGAAGAATCAACTAAATTATTCAAAATCATCTTCAGTTTTTCGCATTACACAGAAAATTGTTAAATGAGCTCACTAAGGGCCGGTTGTTTCAAGTTCGATCAAAGTAAGCGGTCGATAAAAGCATAGATTTTTACGAAAACGGATCGTCTGATTGGTGGAGAACGTAAAATTTCAGTTTAAACTCTACGCTTACTTTGATCGAATTTGAAACAACCGGGCCTAAGCGTTTATATCAGACAAGTTCCGTGGGCGAAAGGAACGACAGAATGAGTCAACAAAATCGAGTTTTGAGTTATGTATGTAGAGTTATTTTTTAGATACATATCTGGCGAGAAAAAATTAATAAAATAATAATAAGAAATAAAATTTAAGCGCGACTATTTTTTGATTTTTTTGAAGAAGGTAAATTATACAATTAAACAATTGAAAATTTTGGCAAGTATCAACGGCATTAGTCAACTTGATTCATCGTTTTTGTGCAAAAAAAAACTACTGGTGCAAAAATTAGATGAAAATAACAACGGCTTTAAGAGATATTTCCTTAACAAAAGAAATTCCAAAATTTTGTTTTGGATCTTCTGAAAACCCGCACCTGATTACTCATTCGGTTGTTCCTAATAAAGTTTAATTTTATTTTATTTGTGACTATATACATACTCTTAATGTTAAAATCAAAATGCCAGTAATGATAATTTAACACATAGAATGTTCAAAATATCATCGTGAAATAATCGACTAATCAATCATACATATAAGATTGTTTTCCCAAACTTTTGTACGGTAAATGATGTCGGTTCTTATGAAAATGCAGAACAAACAAATACACTTCATTTCAAAAGAACAAACATTCATATAATAAATCAGTTGACTTCAAAATTAACTGCACACTCGATTTTTTTACATTCGGATTATCGAAAAGTTGTTAATGACCTTGATAGATAGTCCTAGTGAGACAATTAGAGTAAATTGTGACAATTAGGGGAGTAACATGTTACAAAATACACTTTTTTGGTTGAAAAACTATAAATAAGGTGAAAATAAACTAAAGGAGTTATTTTATAAATGCACAATTTATACATTATACAAAATAACCGGTTTACATATTTATAAAGAAGCTCGAATGTTTATTTGTATGGTAAAGCTAAAGCAATATTGCAAAGCGCGGTATACTTCTTTCACATTTACGTGTACTCATAATAGAAAAGGTATAGAGTTACGATATTAGTATGTTCTGTAATTTGCATCATGTGATATGCATAAATAAAGCATCAAAATAATTGATGCTTTATTTCATACATCACATATATCATGTTTAATGGTTACGTTGATTAAATATCACGGCTGTGAGCTCACGTAACATTATTTATAAAAGTAATTATGTACTGACGCGCCTGGTGGGCCAAGATAATGGATCCTAATACAACTTCCATAAATACTAATATTTGTATAGTTAGAATCGAGTACACTTTTTCTTAGAATTGTACTTTAAATAATATTAAAAGATCTTCATTTTAGAATAATACTTTGTACTATAAAATTTATTATATTATTATTAATCCTTAAATAGTGCAAATATATCGTCGGCCTATTTCTGACACCATGAAATTCAAACGTAAGAAATAAAACATTTCAAAATTTCCCGAGAAAGAGAAAGACATCATCGGTTTTTTTGTTTTTTGAACAGTCAATGTTTTGTAGGCTTCGTGTTGGGTGCTGTCATAAAATGAGAGCGATAACTTGCTTCCTTTAGCAGGAAGTAATGTTAACAATACTATCTATACATTATCTCTGAAACACAAATAGGAAGTCGGGATTTTAACGGAGAAACCCCTTCTTTCCATTCCTTGAATTTAATTTTTTCTAAAATTAATTAATAATTATTTTTTATTTTATT
>JADDOH010020503.1:0-18866 GCA_016648135.1 Agrypnia vestita | reverse complement strand
GGCTCGGTCTATTATATCATAAAATACTGGTCTGTAACAAATTAATTATTAAATTGGGACGTCGCTACAGTTATGGTGGGAATGATAATTTCTCGGAATCCGCGAACTACCTTTTGGAAACAGACTACATGTTTAAAAAAGAAAATATATTTGAGATTCCCCATGTAATAATAGATGACTTAGAAATATTAGAAATCAATAAATGCCTGAACACTATTGCCAATTTAATTCAATTTAAACAACCAGTCGAATTTTACGAATATCCCATTATTTGATATATTCCCCATTTCAGTATCTACTAGTCATTTACCCTCACCATAACTGTAGCCACGCCCCCGTTCATTTTTTTTTTTACTAAAATAATTCATGGATAGTTAGTATGCGTCCGTCCTGATGAAGATACAGTGGTATCGAAACCGGTAGATGTAAAGTTACTCCAAGTGGTTTATACATAATATATAATTAATTAAAATTAATAATAAACATAGAAAAAGAATATTGAACCACACCACCAATCCACATCGGAATACAACATATATTTCGTAATATTTCTATGACAATTGTTATCATAGCATTCATATTTTGATAAATCATAAAAATCTGTAGCATAAACATTTGATTTCTATTTTTTTCCAAAGTAAACGTTTACAAAAAAGTCATGCTTCAATGTTCCCACTGCACCCCCCTGGTAAATGCTGTCATGCGAAAAACTATAGATGCGTCTAGCATAGTTTTATTGTTTTTGTTTAATAAATAGATACAATTTTTTACTATGAAGATACTGGCAGTTTTTACAATGGTATTTCTCTTCTTCATGAGTAAAATAACTCGTATCATTATATTTTAAATATATATTAAATAGTAAGTAGTACATACTATGTACCTATATATAAGAAGAAACAAAAATAACTAATAAGCGATAATCGTAATGCAGTTATGTGAGACAACAAACCAATAAATATGTAAAGGAAACTGATTTAGAACATAATATAACTATGAATACAACTTTCTAAAGTTTGATAACGTGTGGATGTTCTTATGGTGGAATTGGTGAACGACTTATATAATTTATTTTAAACTAGCTGTTCGTACCCGGCGTTGCACGGGTTAAGGATTAAGTTGAAAATAAATTTGGGGGGGGGAACAAAGGTTTGATTCGAACGGTATAGATTTACATCAAATATTAGGTCCTTACATATGAAATTGGCGTTTAGTATGGGAGGAACATAAAGCCGATTTTTTTTATTATAATAGTTTTATTTAATCAAAGTATGTACCATTGCTATCTATGCACTTTTGCCATCTCATAGGTAGTTCATCGATCCCTTTACTAAAAAACCATTCGGACGGGAATCAATAAAATCTTTGAAGGCGGTTTGGACTGCCCCATCGGAGTTGAATTTTTTCCTTTGCAAGAAGTTATTCAAATTTCAAAAAAAAATGGTAATCTGTTGGGGCAAGGTCCGGAGAGTACGGTGGATGTCTTAGACATTCCAATTGAAGCTCCTCTAATTTGGTAGCCGTCTGTTGTGCAGTGTGTGGTCTAGCGTTATCATGAGCAGCAGTGGCCTAGAGCGATTAACCAGCCTCGGTTGTTTAGCAGCTAGCTTTTCCATCATGGTTTGCAGTTGCTGACAATAGACATCTGACGTAATCGTCTGGCCAGATTTAAGAAAGCTGTAGTGAACGACACCAGCACTAGTCCACCAAACGCTCACAAGTAACTCGCGTTTGTTGATTTGCTTCACTCAATTCGTGAGGTACCCACCTTTCAAGCTTTTTCACCTTACCAATTGCTTCAAGTGGATTAAAACAGTTTTATCACTAACACCGCAGCCTGCAGCTAACTCGGATGTGGTTTGCGATGGATCCGCTTCCACAATAGCCTTCAATTCTTCATTATCAACTTGGTCTCCGGCCGTCCACGGGGCTTGTTCTGCAGGTCGAAATTTCCAGAACGAAAACGTTGGAACCAAAAACGCACTGTGTTTTCTTTTGCGGCACCGTCGCCATACACATCATTAATCCTTCGAGCCGTTTCTGCAGCACTGGTGCCACGGTGGAACTCGTACTCGTAAATAACGCGATATTTCAAGTTTTTCATTTTGTAAACTGAGTGACGCAAAGAAAAAAACAATTGAGGAAAAAACAAATGAATTATAATTTTCAAAACACAAATACATGAGTAAATAGCTGTATAAATTTGGATTTGGAATTCCTAACCAAAGAGAAGATATTTGAGATCAAATTTGCCAGTACGGCAAAACACCAATTTCATATGTAAGGACCTAATATATATCAGGGGGAGGAGAAAACGTAAAAGGGGAGAAAGGAAATATATAATATTTGCATCGAAAATATGTCAGGGGGAGGGGAAGGGGTATGAGAATATGGGGGAAATATCGTCTATGTTACCCGCCGGGTCCCAAAGCATAAGTATGCAAAATTTGAATCGAATCGGACAAACGATGTGGATTTCTATAGAGAATAGACAGACAGACATTGAGTTTTATAGGTATAGATAGTGTCCGTATTAGGCATATTAATAATCCAATTCAATTCTTATTTCTATCCGACGATTGGTGTACTGTTATGATTTCATAACATGAGGATGCCGAATCAAGTCTTGCTGGAGTTCACATTCAGCTCATCTTCAAGTACGTTATGAAATGGATCGGTGCAAGGGATTTGGCAGCTTTCAGCGTGTCGCGATTTTCAATTCAAAATCAATACGAATGAAGCACATCAGCGCTCAATTTTGCATGCATCGATACTCCGCTCCCGGAATTTCTCACTGCAGAACTTTTTTTAGAGGAAATCAAAACGCAAATCTCGTAGATATTTTTCGTTGCAGGAGAAATATTTAAACTTGTAATAAGCCAGTAGAATCGAGTACATTTAAATTGGCCGAATTTTTTTCTTCTTCTTGAATTAGTACCATTTTTATTTGTCATTCCCTGTTTTATTTTATCATTTTTTATTTAACTTTTTTACTAGTCATTGTTTAGGAGCGCACTAGGGCATAGATAATAATTAATAAATATATAAATAATTATTAATTGAGGTACCTGTGAGTGTTTTTAGTGGCTAGTCACACGGACAAGCGGTGACAAAAGTAGGCGAATGTTTAATGGAAGCTAAAAACTCGTTGTCGATAAAAAATATTGTCACAGGTTCGTAGATGTGGGAGATAAATGAAACGCTCAAAGTCAATTTAACTTTTATTGATTACAAAAAATCACTGGACACAGACTTAACCGAGGCACTGTTTCGTAATTTACACTAATTTCGCACTAGTCATGAAGTCGCTTGACATTAAAATGGGGAACATATTAAATTAAGTATTATGAATGAATAAATTATATAATTTCTAAATTATCTTACTTAAGGCTTCTTTAATTTATTATATTATATATAAAATTTCAATGCTTTTTCCTTTTTTTTTTTTAATGTTTCTAATAAATGTTTTGAAAATTCTGAGAAATTATTATTACTAAGCCATCTAAGGTGTTATTTTTCATTTTAATATAAAAACAAGCCGAACAGTCAACAGTTTAAAAAGAAAATTAATTAATAATCGTTCAAAAATAAATAAAAAATGTGATTGATTTTCAAGATTTTTCTCCAAAATACATAAATGTGTTGCCAAGGACAGTTATCAATTGCACAACTTTAACACGATTTTCGTGCATGGCATAGTGGCGGTTTTGATTCTATACCCCTCAACTCAACTCAATTGTAGTCAAGAATTATTACCACTAGACCAACGAGTATATTTTTTATGGTTATGAATCTCGCCTCATTATCCAGCGTCCGGTGGTTCGAGCCCTATTTCTGGACATCAGCAAATTAGTCCTATTTTCATATACAAGCGTTTAGCTTAGTTTTCTATTTTAGTGAGATTATTGGCAGCACATATTTTTTTCCGTATTCATATCTCTATAAAAAAATCCTTGCATGTATATTTTGAGTTAATTAATCCCTTTGCTTTACTTAAATAATAATTACTCTCAGAATACGAATTCTGGGGTACAATTCGACACAAATATTCCCTTAAACATCGTTAAATAATTGATGACGCCATCTACTTCAAGGAACTTAGTTATAAATATTTGATGAACTTCAAGCCTAGAGCAGTAGTAGCTTCATAATTTAAAACTGACTATTAAAAGTTTTCAAAGTTTATAAGCTCCAATTTGTTTAAATTAATAATTTTAATACAGAATCGATCGGAATAAATGTTCCCGTTAAACCCCCGTCGATAGCAAATACCTGTTTAAGATAAATTAAACAATCCCATAAATTATAGAAGTCTCACAGAGACGAAGCTATTTATAAAGGAAATGTGTATGGAAGTCTTTATACAGAGGCCTTTTAATAAAAATGTAAAATGTTGTAGAATTTTTTTTCAAGTTTATCATTTTATTTGAGTTGTTTAAAGCGAATGAATTTTTCATATTCGATATAAGTTACTGTAATTATTGTTCAACTTTTGCAAAAATGAAGTCAAATATTTTGATATTGCATGTCTCCATAAATATTCATATTAGGTCATGTTTGCTAGAAAATTTTCATCTTATTATCAAGGCAGGAATCCATCTGTAAAGTTTTTGCTGCTAGCTATGAGACACTTTGTTTGAATGCCGGCTTAACACTTCACCTGTCTCTGAGAGATTCTAATAGTCTCGAAACTCCACTAGTAGTAAATAAAAATATACGTAAACTCGCGCAAAGAAAAATTAGATTATGTTTTTCACCCACTTTAATGATCACTGTTAATAATTTCTATAACATAAACGCCAAATTCACCAATTGGATAAAAAATTATTAATTTTAATTAATTAAAAACTTCGTATTAACCACTTATATATTAATAACTTTACGTTTACCGGTTTAGAAATCACTGTATATTTGTCAGAACGTAGCACACTAACTATCCATTACTTATTTTAGTAAACAAATTAATTTTTGAATGAGGGCGTGGCTACAGTATGATAGGGGTAATTCACAAGTAGACACAGAAATGGGGAATATATCAAATAACGGGGTATTCATAAAATTTATCTGGTTAAAAGGTTAATGGAAAGTTTTTAACAATTTGAGCAGCTTGTTGGTGTAGTGGTCATTACATCGCCTAGTGATCTAGTGATCGGTGGTTCGAGCCCCATTGCAGGACACCTGCTAGTTAACCCTATTTAATATATTTTTTAAAACCTGCTCTAAAACAGATTGACATCAAAACACAGTAGTTGAAGACACAGACATGAAACATTAACATTGTTAAGCATTCAAAAAAAGCCCATTTTTTAAATTCAAATTCCCAAATGCTTTCGTAACACCAATGTAAATAGTCGGGCGTGCGCGAATGTTTAGACAGGAGGAACGAAATTGTGGAATACTTTCATGCAAACAATAAAGCCTTTAGAAAGCATTTTCGCTCTGGAGTCACGTAACTATACATAAAGCAGTCCGTCTACTCCGAAACTTAAATATACAGACAAAGTGTCGGCAGTACACTTTGTATATTGAGAGCGGTTTGATCACCATATTTTTGCTGAGGGTTTTTCAAAGAGAACTATATCGTTTTAAAATAAAAAAGTAACCCATAAAAACCAAGATTTTATTATACTCCCTTTCTCTGTAAAATATAACAACAATTAAAGACGAATTAAAACATATAACATAACACTAAACTTACAGTAATTTAATATATTTCTAAAATGTCAGATGTTTTGAGCTTTGATGAGACACTTCATGTTTTGAAGATTAAATTCTAAAAACATTTGTAAGTCAATTTAGATTTTCGACATTCGTAGTGAAGTACCTATTATGGATACCGACGGAGTAATTCAAATTTATAAAATATTTCGCGACGTTATCGGGCCGCCGCCGCCGTAATCAAACTTTTCTAATGATTCCAATTTAAAAAAACAAATAAAATTTCTAAAAATCCAAAATTTTACTATAATTATTATTTTTTTTTAACGAAAATTTTATAGATCTTCTTGATCGTCGCCACCAGTCTACTTGCCAAGTTTCAGCTCGATTGGATCACGGGAAAAGGGTTAAAAATCGATCCAAATTTTTTTCGACGGCAAGCCGGCAAGCAAGCAGACGCCACGAGTTAAAAGAAAGGAAGTAAGAAAAACAGTTTATGATACAGCCAAAATTTTTCATTTATTTAGAAACACAAACCATTAGATTATCTCTGAAATATTTTCTTTGTATATTACAGATATACATATATTCATATGACAAACTGCACAGCAGTTTTACGACTTGGTTGCCCTTAATATAGTTTAATAAATTATTTTTTTTAAGTATTATTTTTAAATATTAAATTTTGTTTTGTGAATATTATAGAGTACTTATATATTATATTAAATAGTTGGTCGTTCAAATGGCCACCTCGATTTCGTTTACAATAATGAATTCTAACAATATTTTAAATGTAAGTATTTATTTATTTATTTAACGCCCTTATGAGCTTTTACAAATATACAGAATAAATTTTTTTTAAAATAACGTAATAAAGTTAAAATAAAATACAGTTAAAAGTTACAAGAATAATAGTTAAAAGGTAATAATAATAATAATAATAATAATAATAATAATACAGAAAAACATAAGACAGATAAAATAATAATATAGTTAAAGGTACAAATAATAATAGTTAAAGGTAAAATAATAATACAGAAAAATTTATTGTCCTTTTCCATTTCGTTGAGACGTAAACAATTGTATCAGCTTTGTCCTATACAGTTATACTATCAGCAAAAATGTCAGCCGCCTCTGCATGTTCATTCCCTAATGGGTGTAATCTGGGAATTACAGAGTTTGCTAATGCATTAGTTCTGACATTTCCACTATAATAGAATAATGTTTAATATGTTTTAAGAATAAATACTAAATAAAATCCGTGTACACTAACTAGTTAATGATAAAAGACTACAGATGTCTCCAGCGTAGACCATTCAAATATACGGAAGATTCCTATAATTCAAACGTAAGCCCTGGGCCATCGTATAAATAGATTTCCATACTCATAAAATAAATTAACCCTACTAAAATTTAAATTTTCTGTTCATTCTTAGTCTTTTTGGTATGTTACCTGTTTGAGTTATCTAACTCTTTGTAGATAGGCAAGTACGCTGCCTGCAACTGCTTCGTATTCAAAAAGATGAAAAAACGTTAATAAGATTTATTGCCAACAAAGAGCTAAACACCGCGCGCCGTACCGAAAATTGTTTCAGAAGTGCTTGGAAGATTGGAAAAAGCGATGGCACAAGTTTATTATGAGGGGATTAGAAGTAAAAGCGCCACCTCGCATGTGTCGAGAATCCGGTACGACGTGTTTAAATATGATTATACGGAAAAAGTATCAAATACAAAAGTAAATTTTGAATACATGATTATTGAATACTTTATCATCTATTTTTTTTTTCATTTTATAATATTATCATTTTTAGTAGCATTTTTATTTTAAAATTATTTACAAAAATGTGTATCTGTATTATTGTAATCCCCTCACATTTGATAGGACCATTTTAAAAAGGATAAAATTAACTCTAATGATTAAATAAAATCTATTTTTCTTATCGAACATAAAAATTTCGATGTCTGTCTGTCCCCGTAACTTCGTGTAACGTTCGTAATTTAGTTCGAATTCACGGCTAAAAAACGGGGCGGAGATGGGGCTTGAACCCCGGGCCACCAAACCCGAACCGGCCGATTCAAGCACGTGGCTACGGACGCCTCTCCGTAGACCGCCAAAAAGATGCTATAATTAAATACTAGGGCTTAGCAAAGACGCGAACCAATGTTCGTCATTTTTGGCGGGTTACAGCTAGTTATTTTTTATTTCTTTACCATAAAAAGTGTATTTTGTAACAAGTTTTTTATACTAATTGTTGCAAAATATATAATGTAGGTAACTAACCAACCATCACGCCACTTTCTGCAGGAGTAGGCAGAGAGGATAGGATCAATAGAGCAGAGAGACGCCACACTCTTCTATCCTGGCACACCACTTTTGCTTCGGCCACATTACTCTGGATATTGATCTGTTCAATGTCTCTGAGAGGGTATTCCGAACAAGGATTCTCTTACACCTTTGATGTGATTTTTGATGATTTTATATATGTTTAATATTTGTTTTTGTTTATATATGTTTATATATTTCTAAATTATTTATAAAATTTACCAATTAAATTTGTGTTTGTAATGTAAATGTTATACAAAAAAGAAATAAATTGAATTGAAATTGAAATCTTCTCATACAAGTTCTACGGTTGTTGCGGCTTTTAACAGGGCCATCCTCAAATACTCGCAGTATCTGATCGTACCAGGTCTTTCAGTGGCAGGTGATGTAGGTATGTTAAAGAACTAATAAAATAAAATAAACAACAGTGTGTGAGAGTATAAGAAATAGTTAGATTTGTCACATTTTCATAAATTAAAAAGTTAAGGTCGTTATTACGGTCGTTAGACATATTTAACTGTAATTTCGGATATTTTACACGCACCGTATGTATTACCGAGAAGTGAATCTCGACGTTTCGTTGGATGCTTATCCAACATCAGGAGGACGACCTTTACCCGCGGAGGACAAACCTACATTGGACAAACCAAACGCAATATCGCTACACGATTGAAGGAACACATTGGAGCAATTAAAAACAACAACTCCAATACATCAGCGATCTGCGAACATGCATCCAAAGGGAATCTCTGTCACTTCATCAGATTTGACAAGGCAAAAATCTTATCAACAGAACCGTACCTTATACCCAGATTAGTGAGGGAGTCCATTGAAATATACAAACATCCCAATTTCCATTGAAATGACAGTTACAAACTATCAAGTATTTGGCGCCCTGTACTAACGACACTGATTCAACCCTTGAGAGAAGTCGCAGTAAAATCCGCCGACGTAACTAGTACATATTGCACACTGGCGACCTCCATTGCAGAATAAGAGAACACTCCACAACAAAGTGCATACAATTTACGCCCTAGAAAGCAGCACCTATAATCAGTCCGACCTCCACCTCCGCGGGTAAAAGTCGTCCTCCTGATGACGTTGGATAAGCATCCAACGAAACGTCGAGATTCGCTTCTCGGTAATACATACGGTGCGTATAAAATATCCGAAATTACAGTTAAATATTTTCATAAATATTGAAATATCATGCATATTGAAAATAAATGACCTAAAATTGACCCCTGAGGAACACTTGACATGACGCGGCCCACACAAGTGTGAAGCCGCTAATTGCTTTTGCACGGCACCTGTTGGAAAACACATTTGTATTTGCATACTGAAATTCTGATGAGATGAAATAATGAAATTCTTAAATTGTTACAAAAAAAATACATGGTACAACTTAGAATTTCAATAAAACAGTTTAACATCAAAGGAATGTGGTGGGGGCGGGTTGTGGGGGTGGGCATGGACACGTGTAGGGCTGAGCTATTTTTATTTGAAGAAGTCGGGAGAAAATGGGAAATTGAGTGTGCTTGGGAAATGTAATAAAATTTTTCCTCCGGGCACGCGACCGAAATACATCAGACAGTAATTAACCTGCCTTTCGACTGAGAAGTTTTAATCTCTATTTATTCATACAAATAGATGTAACAAAACTTATCCACAATACTTAATAGGTAGATTTTTGTAGTAATTACTAATCGAAAATATTCTGTTTTCTTGCAGAGTTTCTATCATTACTATTTTAATTTTATTTTAGGTAAATGCATCAAGCATACATTTATGAATTTCATGGGGTGGATCATTAACATACTGAAGAACTTACCTAGAAAATATAAATATTTTTAATGTGGAACAAATAAAAGGGTGTAAGAAAAATGTTGTGCGGACAATATTACAATATAGTATTTATAAGCATCGAAGGAATGTTAAAAAAAACTTCAAATAGTACAAAACAGAGCGATGCGCATAATGTTAAAGTGTAATAGGAGAAACAAAATAACAAAAATGTTGAATGCCTTAGGACTATAATCAGTAAATCAAAGAATAAAGTATAATGTATTACTACAAATATTTAAAATTAAACACGGAATAGTACCCAAATACTTTGATGACAGGATGAAGCTGAATAGGGACTTTCATTCCTACAATACAAGAGGAAGCGACAACATAAGACTACCAAAGAAAAAGAAAAACACCTCAAAAAATTGTATGATGTACAAAGGTCTAAAAATCATGGATAGCCTGCCAAAGGAATTTCAAAACACGGTGAATATAAGGAGGTTTAAACAGGAGTGCAAAAATTTTATTGTAAAAACTTTTAAATGACTAGATTGAATGCAATATGTTTAAGTGTTATCATGTTTTAGCCCACACAACATTATGTGTGGAACTAAGTAATTAAGATAAATAAATAAATACATTTTGATTGTTATTTCTGTTAAATAGTGATTTATAGTGATTTATTTTCCATGTATTTGATTGTGACATGTGCAATTCAACAGTCATTGTTAAATCATAAATTCTACAAAAATCATTTATCATTTTATTTAACTTGTATTGAAACGAATGAATTTTTTTAATCGATATGAGTTATTGTAACGATAGTCCAACGTTTTACAAAAAATAAGTCAGAAATATTGAAGAAAAATGCTAACTTTGATGTCGAATATCTCCATAACTATTAATATTATAGGTCATGATAGCTTGAACATTTTGGATTCATAATCAAGGCAGGAATATAGTCCTGCGAGTTTATTAATGTTTTCCAAATAACCCTGTAAAATTATTAAACAGGAAATCTGTTTATTCGAAACGGGCGGTCTAATGTCGCCGTATTTACACGGCTTATTCATAATGAAATTTATAGATCATCACAATTATTTTCAGCTCGAAACGTCATTTCTATCGTGGAATGATGCTTTGAAGTATTCAACATGAATTCCACAGTACTATTTGTTCCATATTTTTCAACAAGAAAATAGATTATGTTTTTAATAATCTATTTTCTCGTAGAAAAATTTGAAATAATCATAATAATATAATAATAAAGAATATAATTAACTTTATTTGAAATGTGATTTGAATTTTTGAGTTCAAGTCACAATGTGATTTTCTCAACCATGTTTAATTAGTGATGTATTTTGCTAAAGTAATTAGTTCTCGTGGTTGTTCCACACAAAATGGCGAACGGCAACGATTTAGCGGATTTGTAAATAGGGAAGTTGCACGATCCGACGCCTTGCCGCGGACACGCGAGTTTTGTCAGATTTTAATCAATAATTAATTAATTAAAAAATTAAAAAATTAAAAAATTTTAAAAATTTAAAATATTTAAAATATTTGAAAAATTACAGAATTTATATGACTACACTTTTATCACATTTTACTGAACAGGAAAGAGATTTTAAATAAAACACAGGTTCAGACTATACAAAAACGGTGCACTGAACCAGCAGAGTGACGGACATTACGACCGATAAAGCACAAGAAAAAGCGAGAATTTCACACTGCCTGGTCCATTTCACCTTCCTTTATTTATACCAAAAAAATAGACATAACGGGATTTTAACGGTCAAAATGGGATTAGTCTTGGGGGGGAGATAAATCTTGAGATGGTGCAGTAGCGGAGAGTGATGGACCACTTGCATCCGCACGGAAAAGAGTCGCAGGCGCGTGTAATACCGTGCCGCTGTAGTGCTTAGACGGCGCGTTTGGCTCGTCTATCTAAGATTTCTCTCGATTGGAGAGACGTACATATGTATAAATTATATCATTTTGGGCGCTTGACACATCCGCATATGAATTTAATTATGACTAATGTGTCCGGATGTGTCAGCGACCGTAATTCGCCTCAAAAGGGCCGAATCTTATCTCTCGACATATCTCCCTCAAAACCAATCCGATTGTTTATTTTTTAGTGAATCCTGACAGGAAATGACATGCCGAATCCAACGGTATACGACATGCCAGGTTTTGTGCATTTTTTAAAAAATTCATCTCGCGAATTTTTTCGTATTACGGCCCGGACGCCCTTCACGGGACGCCGGCGTGTGGTCCATAAACCCAGCTTCACCGTATTGGATGCCGCGTGAGGGGTGCGCACGCTGTTTCGGGCTCCCTTTCAGACGGCTACCTGCCAATCTATTGCGCAGTTAGAAAAAGAAATGTAAAAAATGTATATTTAATGTTATTTGTAATCCGCGAGATCGTCGTCATCTTCCAAAAATGAGATGCGCGTCTCGCGGGTTGTCTGTATGCACAATCCCTGTTATCTCCCGTCAGTATTCAGAATTAATAAGACCGCCAAAACCCAGTCAGTTTATTTTTCAAAAAACACAGAATAAAAAATATAAGAAATATTCAAAACATACAAATTATTCAAAAGGTAATAAATTATACAAAAGGTACTTAATCTAACAAAACATACAAGTTTGCAAATGATTTTGGGGCCCCAAAGAAAAAATATATTATTCACAAATTGTCAGATTATTAAAATTATCATTGTCTTTTGACACACAAATATTAATATACACACATTTTTATTCATTGTTTTTATGTCATTATCTACTGAGGGCCGCCTGTTGCGTTCCCATGCGTAACAGTGGTCTTTAATGGCATTAAGAAAAGTCTTTGCTGCTGTTTACCCTAAGTTGTTAAGAAGGATCATTTATCAGGCAAGAAGTATCCAAGCCACCTTTACTAAGATCTTTCTGTATGCTGAGTTTCATGTCGCGGGTCTCTCTTTTCGTGGTATATTTTACAAGGTTCATTAATGCAGTTATTTTTTTCTCGGAAACGAAAAGAGTTATGCCATTTTTTTCACTTTTATTTACTTTTTTACTTAGAGTCAACTCTTTTATGTAGAAAAGTGCCAAGGCTCTGGACTGTCTCAAGTCTTAACTTAATGGGCGCTGTACAGAAAAGTTCACATCATCGTGAATGTACGTACTGTCTGCAACACAGAAATGCAATAAACAAAATTTCCTCTTGTTAAAATGGCGTCCTAAAACCATCCCAATGAAAAGTTATCTCAAACTAAGTTTTATTTAGACAGTCTTTGCAGTATCCAAGAAGGAACTTCGCAAGAAAAATACGCCAAGATATATTTATAATAAAAATAATACTACTCTGTTTATGCTGGACAACTAATTTTTTCGACACATGCAAATGTACAAAAATTATAATATACAACTAGCCGTACACCCGTGAAAAATCACTTAAAATGAAAAGGTTCGCGTCTTTGCCAAGCCCTAGTATATTGTATAGCAATTCTTTAACGGTCCATGGAGAGGCGGCGGTAGCAACATGTGTTAAGCAGCCGGTTCGGGTTTGCTGGCCCGGGGTTCAGGCCCCATTACCGGCCGTTAAATGTGTGTTTTTTAGCCTTGAATTCGAACGAAATTACGGATGTTACGGATAGACAGACAGATAGACAAATAACAAAATTATTATATTTAGATAATATTTGCTTTGCTTAAGTCGCTCAGGTTCGCACTAGAAAACTCCGCACGTAAGTACCCCACTTATAAGTACTCGCTTGTTTTTCGTCTCTGATCAATTCGCACGGGTTCGCCTTTCTATTGTTTCGTTGCGGCTGGCAAAACAACGGTGTACTCAGCACGTTGCCGCTGCGTATTTATAAGATCCAATATTCTAGAATCTAGATGCTTCGCGAATCCTCGAGAATGATCGACCGACCTCCACATTCTAGTGATTTCCAATTTATTGTAAAACGTGTATAGTGCTTCTAATTGTTTTAGACTCTTGTGACAGTATTTAATAATATTTATATGAAAAAATAAAAAAATAATAATATTAATATACAAAAAATTATTAAATCTATTTAAAGGAAGATGCAGTGCAGTAAAAAAAAATCAGGCGGAAAAAAAGGGTAATCTCCGCTAAAAATATAAATTCAAAGTAAACACGTGTCACAAATATAAACAAACATATTATAAAGAAGCCAATAATAAATCCTTCGCTGTACCTACATACGTAAATAAAATTTAGAATAGGTATGACGAGATGGTTCCAAATCAAAAATAAAAATATAATTTAAACTGGCCAAACTAATAATTTTCAATTAAATATGCTATACATTCGTATCACTACTTTAAACTCTCCCTTCTCAATTCTGTTTATTATGTATTTAACACGTATCAGAAATTGCTTATATCCGTCTACGCTTTTGATTTTATTGACAAACACCTTAGGGTGGGACACTGTTGTATGAAAAAATATTTTTTTATGAAATCTATCTGCCAAAATAAGAACAAGGTACCAAATGATGTTTTTAGCCTCTGCATAAAATTTTATTAGAATGGGATATCATCTGCTCCCTCCAGAACGACTATAAATATACATTTTTAAAAGTTTAAAAAGTGAATATTAAAAATTTAAATAATTTTCAGGCGTTTTCTAGTGTAATTGGGAAAAATCTCATATATATGTAGGTACACATGATATTATTTTAAAAACTCCATTCAAAATATAGATACCTCATTATCAATAGTGACATCTGTATTGGATTATGGGAATGAAAAAGCTTTGCACTGCAGGTGGCGTTAGTAAAAATACAACTCACAATATGAGTTGTGTGAGTCTCACATACAAAACAATTTTCGTAAGTTAAATATATATACAACCACCAAAAATTTTATAGATATCATGGGTGGAATCAATGGATATAATCAATGGTCAACGTTACATTGTGTAAAGTGATCACTTAAGCCAACCTTACGATAGGTTGTAAGCCCTATGAACACCCAAAAAGACTTCCATACCTCCTTTCCCCTATAAAAATATAGCTTTGTCTATAAGTTTGTCTATAAAAGCAAATTAAGAATGCATTATAGGTCGACCACAATCAAAAGAACATTCCCTAGCTTTGTCCGGTAAGAAGAGAGCGGGGGAAAGTTACCTGGCAAGCCCGTATTACAAGCCTTAATATGATCTTCTTCTTCTTCATCAGCCTTCGTCTTTCCACTGCTGGATATAGGCCTCTTTCTTATTTTTCCATTCTTCCCTGTTGTTGGCTAATTGTAGCCATTTCTTTCCCCCCACAGCGACAATATCATCGGCCCATCTCTTTTGAGGTCTTCCAATGCCTCTTTTATTTTCCCAAGGTCTCCATTTCAGAAATCTGGGAGGCCATCTTGTAGTATCCTGTCTTTCAACGTGTCCTGCCCATTGCCATTTTAGCTTCGCTACTCGATCCATGACATCCATTACTCTAGTTCTGCGCCTAATTTCGTCGTTTCTAATTCTATCTCTTAGGCTTACTCCAAGCATGGATCTCTCCATGGATCGTTGCGTGCATTTGAGCTTTTCTACACTTTTTAAGGTTTTTTAATGCCAAAAACCTTAATATGATATTCTAAATAAATATATTTTTGTAGTTTAAAAAAAGTTACTTACTCACTAGAAAAACTTATTTTGTGTTCATTTTTTGCATCGTAACAACACACATATTTTTGCGCACATTCTTTTGAATGCGGCCTAGTTATTTTTAACAAAAGAAAATTGACAAAAAATACATTTCCATTATTATTATAATAATATTTTGATTTTATAATGTGCGAAAATCCTTCAGAAACATATGCTGCACAAATACGAATGGAAGCTCTTTACCATATTTCTCCAAGTTTTGACAAGACAATGTTACAACAATCTCACCTCTGTAAACAAGATTAATCGCCCATGCACAAAGAAACTAATAATTACTGCTGGAACCGTGATTGGAACATACCTTAAGAATGTTCTTAGATTTTCACGGCCATTCAGAATCTTCAAGTTTGTGTTTACTGGGGTATTATGCCGTGTTGTTACGACCTTTCGGGCCGACGTTTCAGCACATCAGCCCTGATGATGGACCCTGCAATGGGATCCGAAACGAAGGCCCGAAAGATCGTAACAACATGGCATAATACCCCAGTAAACACAAACTTGAAGGAACTATCTTGAAAAAAACAATCGATATCTATCCGGAGGCAGATAAACTAATCAAAGTATAATAATATTCCGCGTAAGATTTTGTGACCATTTTTTTTTTAAAAGTGATGTGAACACGGAAAACGTGTCACATCAATATTTTTTCTATTTTCAAACTAAGCTAAACGCTTGTGCTATGAAAATAGGACTAACTTGCTAGTCTGGAGTGAGGTTCGAACCCGCAATCTTTGGATCACGAGGCCAGTGTCGTAACCACAAGACCAACAAGCTAATCTTTTTTATGTATTTTTATGTATTTATTTATGTAGCATCTTTATATTGCTTTGCCCACCAATAAAGTAGAAAAAATAATTAGGCCCACCCTAATATATACATATACTGCGATCGCTCTTAGTAGATACTAAGAGCGATCGCAGGCTTTTAAACTGGCTTTAAAAAAAATATATTTGCTCGTTTTAAGTCATTTTTACAAAAAATGTTTATTTTTTTGAATATAATTTTTTTTAGATCTAATTTTTGGACGACGTTTTTGCAATATTCCTTTCGTAAAATAAAATACATCTCTATTTTAAATCTGAAAATACAATTTAAATAAGTAAAGAGAAAGTTCAAAGTAAAATTCTTGAAAGACAATTGTTTGTATTTATATTATTTTGAAGCGAGCAGCCTCCAAAATATTCCACTTAAATTAAGAAGTGCTCAGTACGCCTTACTTAAAGCGAGACGGGCGGAACATTACTGGGAACCTTTATTTTACTTCTGTTGACTTTAATTTTCGGGGCATCTGCGCTGTCTTTGGATATCTTTGTACAGATGTCACATTCTTAAAAATATTACCGTGTGTTTAATAATAATCAAATATTAATTTTCAATAATAAATATTATATGTCCACGGGATCCTCGCAGTAGGATACAAATTAATCAAAGTTAATAAAGGCGGACCTCGACTTTCGCACATAATTGGTTCCTGAAAATGTGTGCGAATGTTGAATGTTCGAAAGTAGAGGGAAGTAAAAAAAAAAAAAATTGTATGTATTTTATAATATTTATTTATCAAGTAAATATATGATGATTGAGAGGCGTTAAAGTGGTTTCAGAGACATGTTTAAGTGGGGTTTGCGGGTGTTTCCCTTAAAAAGTTATCAAGAGTTAAGTCAATAAGTTCTCTTCTTTTTCATTTCGTCATATAGTATTTTATAACATGCTATGTCTTTATTATTGACCTCATATAATTATCGTTTAAACATGGCTATCACCGTTTGGTCCATAGGCTGTATAAGGAAGGTAGTATTGGGAAGAAGACAGACAACATTGATTTCCTTGTATAAATTCTGTAGAGGTTTTGGGTGTCTTGGAGCATTGTCTAAGATTAATAATATTTTAAATGGTAAATTATCTTTCCTTCCTGCGCAAGATTAAATCTGTAACCTAGCTAGCTCACAAGAAAAAGATGCAAGTGATGCCAGAATTCCATTTGCTTGTGAGCGAGCGAGATGGGGATATCTTTACCACACAGCGCGACAATGTGCGAAATAGCGAATTGTGCGAAAGTCGAATGTTCGAAAGTCGAGGTCCGCCTGTAATTGATTAACTAAAATCACTGGACACGAATTAAACTGGAGATCTATTCCGTAATTGTGCACTAAATCTTGCACTTTTGAGAATCTTTCTATTGTATCTAGAAATTCTGATTCAAGTCGATTTTATCACTCTGGTCACTATCAAACACTTCTCACGTGTAGGTAGGTACCTACTTTATCGCTGGCCAAATATCCGCACTGAAATCGACCGTCACTTTCGCTTTACCTGTGATAATATAAGACAATTGTTTCGCGCGCGCTTTCCGCGTAATTTAAACTCTCGATGTTCGAGAAGTTTCAGAATTATTCTCGTGTTTTCCAAATACTACCAGCAATTAATAATTTACTGTAAAATGTGCAAAGTGCCGTAAAATCGTACATAATTATTTAGAATTAAGTGTAATTCTTTCCAGTTCTACATTCTCGTGACAATATATTGACTTAGACATATACCAACGTATATTCCAGCGATAATAAAAAACGGAAATTCCTACCGGGCCGAGAATTCTTAATTCTTGCGAACATTGAACGGAGTTTACTTGAAAGTTATCAAAGCAAATGTCGCCGTTATTACTTCAAATTAAGAAACAGTGCTATAATAAGTGTGTAAAATATTCAGGAAACATTTAGGGACTATATAATTTAGGATAATACTTCAATTTAACTAATGTACAGTAACCTTTTGCATACTAAGTAAAAGTTTAAATAGTTTTAGAATTTTCATTTGTCTTCCAATGTACAATACTAAATTATATTTTCAACGTAGAAATCATTTTTACGAAAATACTGAGCGTAGTACCCAGCGACCACCATTGCACGCTTTGCTGCCAATTTGGAACAAGCAATCGGCAACACTGAAGCTACGGTAGGAACCGCCGTACCTATAGGTTATATTGTCCGATGTATCTTGACATCGTTAAACATATTGGGTGCTTAGCTTATTATTGACCGCCGTACCTATAGGTTATATTGTCCGATGTATCTTGACATCGTTAAACATATTGGGTGCTTAGCTTATTATTGACCGCCGTACCTATAGGTTATATTGTCCGACGTATCTTGACATCGTTAAACATATTGGGTGCTTAGCTTATTATTGACCGCCGTACCTATAGGTTATATTGTCCGATGTATCTTGACATCGTTAAACATATTGGGTGCTTAGCTTATTATTGACCGCCGTACCTATAGGTTATATTGTCCGATGTATCTTGACATCGTTAAACATATTGGGTGCTTAGCTTATTATTGACCGCCGTACCTATAGGTTATATTGTCCGATGTATCTTGACATCGTTAAACATATTGGGTGCTTAGCTTATTATTGACCGCCGTACCTATAGGTT
>JADDOH010020502.1:0-11902 GCA_016648135.1 Agrypnia vestita | reverse complement strand
TATTTTGGAAAAAAATAGAAATCAAATATTTTTGCTACAGATTTTTATGATATATCAAAATATGAATACTATGACAACGTATTACGAAATGTACGTTGTATTCAGATTTTTACAAATAATTGATTACGTAAAAGTCATGCTGCGATGTTCCCACTGCACGCCCCTGATGTGTACATTATCAATCTTTAACTTTGTAACATGTATAAATAAGAATTCTACTATACATAATATGTGGGGTATAAAAATTAAAGCAGCAATATCCAAAAAAATTTAATGTAGTCATCGGGTCTTATTAATTCATAATATATTGAATTTAAAATTTTATAGGAAACATTTTGAAAGGAATAGACACGTAAATCCAGAATTCATTACATTTTAAATAATACTCATCGGTGACTGCATTCAAAACATTTTTTAAATTTTTTTGATATTGCTACCTTTTCTTTTATACCCCTCATTTGTAAAATGCAAAATATTTTAATTCAATACATAATTGACAGAATTGAAAAGAGCTCTTTTAAGACGAAGTACTTCTAAAAAGCCTTCTTTCTTTTGTCCAGACTCCGTATATGTAATTTTTATCTTATTTATCTTATGTATCTTTCTTTAATTCATCTTTTTTCTTTTGTCCAGACCTCATATATGTATATGCAGATGTATTGTTCAGATATCTTTATGCTATACATATATCTTTTGCATTTATTTTTCTTCTTATTTCTTCTCCTTTTTACTAAGTATATCTATCCTTTCCTATCCATTTCGTATTCCCCTTCTATCTTTAATACTTTGACTTTCATAGTTTGTTCGTAACTTAAAACTTTCACATTTTTTATATTATTTAAGTTATTGTTGCTATATGTTAATACATAGGTAACATGTTGATTCTGTGTAAACTTGTAAGATGGTATCTATATTTTCAATAATCATGTGTAATCTGATTTTTATATATAATGTTATTTACTCATGAATAAATAAAATAAAATAAAAATAAAAGTACATCCACGAGCTACCACAAATAAAATAATGATCGCCAACGTTCGCTAGGCGTACAAAAACCAGAAGAAGATATTCTTAGTCGTTCTGCGATGCGTAGTTTTTCAAAAAGCGTAAAGTCACCCTATAAATTCTGCCCCATTAGATGGTATATTCCGACCAATCACGTCTCGACAATCTCGGGCGTAAAATGATGTTTTACGACGCAAGTTGTACCATAAAAATGCGAAGCCTGATAATATACTTTATAAATAATACCCCCTCCCCGTGGCCCAAACTTCAAGCCAGCTTCTTTGGAAAAATTTCGCCGGCAAGTGCGCAATCAATCTATGTATCCAGGGGCGTGCAGTGGGAACATTGAAGCGTATCATTTACGTAAGCGTATATTTAAAAAAAAAAATGATACATCTCGTAATATATCACAACTATTATCATAAAATCAGCTATAATCTGTCTAAAATGACGCACTTTAATTATATACTAGCGCGCGGCTTCGCACTAATTTTTAGTCAAATTTTTAGCCTAGATTTTTAGTAATTTTTAGTCAAATTTTATCAATTTGTATATTTAACCTTAACCCTTAAATGCATGAAGTCTGATTTTTGTATGAAAAAAATATATTTTATAGAGCTTCACCCGTAGACTAAGGGAAAAATAGTAAAAAAAAATCATTGTTTTATTTTTTCATTTATTCTTTCAAAAAATTACCATGCGCCGTTTTCGGCACCACATGCATTTAATACTAAATTAATGCATTACTTCCTGTGCATTTAGTATAAAAAAGATAAAAATAATTGTATGAATACAAAATTGATAAACATACCTGCTCGTTTTATATTTTTCTGGGTAATAAATCTGTCAAATAATCAAGATGTCTTTAGATCGAATACGGCTTCTCGATAAAGACATCGACTTTTTATATAATTTGATAGCTTAGTAAAAAATGGCCGTTTGGGCATGGACAAAATTTTTATTTTTTTAAAATTCAATGACTGAGGAATACTTTTATAAGGATCGATATAAAGAATGAAAAATATTTTGTGTGATAATTGAAAACAAACTCAATGTTCCGTTTTCGGCACAATTAACATAAGATATATACCGTCGCAGACTTCTGTATGGAACTTTTAAAGTTATATAACTTATCTATAGAAAAGTACTTAAGTAACTATAATAATTTACCTATCGAGATACGCTGCATCAGTAACCTCTCAGAGCAAATCAAAAAAATTAAAATCGTCCTAAAATCAAACTTAAATTCATAAACCTTTTAAATCTATAGCTTTTTTCAAAATACTTCAATACTTCATTATCAAATTACCTTTATCACCGTATTATTAAATGACTAGCATATGTACCTATATATAATATCTTCTACACGACTAGCATATGTACCTATACATAACATCTTCTACATCAAAAACACAAACCACCTAACAGCAACCAGTAACTCGCATTCACATAATACTAGACAAGCATTACGAAACCTTGACGAAATACCAAAAACTAAGACAACACATGGACAGAAAAATTACTCATACATAGGGCCTAAAATATTTAACATATTTAAAACAGACTTCCCGGAAATCAGAATATACTCAATTAATAAAATAAAAGCTTTAGCAAACAACTGGCTTACCTCCAAAGGTAGAACAGCAACTGAAAATTTACTTACTGTAATTGCGTAATAATGTCTACAAATAAAAATATATACCGATATAAATAAATAAATTAATTAAGGAAAATAAAAAATAATCTTAAATAAATTAATTAAGGAAAATAAAAAATAATCTTAAACAAAACTTTAACCCTTTTTACATTAAACAATTATTCTACACATATTTACACTTGAACTTATGACTCACTCAACTTTCACTAACATTACACTTGATACTTTGTAGATATATAATTACTACCTTATGAAAATAAATATCACTGACGAATTCAAAAAAATATAATAATTGTGTTCTATAACGCCACTCTGGGACAGGCGTAGCCTAGTAGAGTGGCATAATCCACAAATTTAACAACAAAAAAAAGTGTAATTTATCTCATATTTTATTGTTAAACTAGTATTAAGTACCTTTATTTGTAAACAAGGATTTTTTTGAAATAAATAAAAAATAAATAATATAAAAAATCTCTTACCGCAAAAATCCTAGTGGCAATGTTCGTATAAAACGCATCGTTCGATCATTTTTTCGTCGACTTAATTGTAAAATAGGTCACCACGAAAACCATTTTATTTAAACAGAATAATATATAGCCTATGTCCACCCTAAAGGGCATTCTAAATATTGGTGAAAGAATTTTTGAAATCGGACGAGTAGTTTCGGAGATTACCTCCAACATTCAAACTTACAGAATTTACCTCTTTTTGTAATATTAGTAGGTATTAATATAGATTTCGGCCATCAGTTAAGGCTCTGAGAACAGCGCTATCTGGAGAAGCGTAGCGTCGTGATAATGTTAGTGACGGACATTATCTAATGGAGAAAGATGTTTTTTTTGTTTCTTCTATCTCATGAATATTTTTACCCATCTGGCAGTGTTAGTGACGGACATTCTGAGGTAGAGTATTATACTATTTTACACCTCATCATTATTTGTGCTATCTGGCAGCGTTAGCGACGGACTTTGTTAAATAGATAATTATATACTTTGATAAATGATTAATGTCAATGACATTTTCGATATATTGTGGATTCACTTATTAGATTAAAATTAAATATTTAAAAAAAATCTAAATATTTGAAAAACTCTAATTCAGAGAATTAAAAAAGCATAAAAACACCGTTTTCATTTTATTTAATAAAAAATTTCAAATCATACTTATTTTGATAACTGAATTCATTCATTTTACTTTATTATGAGACAGCTATCATACTAATTTTGAAAATGGAATAAGATCAGCTATTGGATTCTAGTAACGATTACGGACGGATATTCGAAATTATTATTATTGTGGCTAATATTCTGTCATATAAAGGTTTAATTTAGATATTTTCGAAAGTACAGTAGAACCTCGTTAATTCGAAATTAAAGGGACCCACTAAAATAAATTTTGAATCAACGGGGTTTTGCATACTTAAAAACTTTTTATTTATTAAAAAATCACTGGACACGAATTTAATTGGAGCACTATTGTTTAATTCATCGCTTTGATCGTCATTAAACATTCATCTGTGAAACACTTTATCCTCTTCTTTCCAGAATATTCGTACGACAGTTGAATACTTTATTCACTTTTGTACGCTCGATAGGTACTCTCTTAATTTACTGTTGCTGGCCGCATCGCTTTTCATCTGTGGTTTCGTTTCGTTGTCTATGGTCTCATCTCGCATGTCAAAACTACTTGTTCTAGCGCGCTCTTTTGCAAGTCAGTAAAAATAATTGTAGAAGTTAATAAATATAAATGCAGCAGTAAAATGTTGTTCAAATTGTGACTGTGATTTGGATAAATTCGACATTAAAAAATGTGTATCCAGTACTCGGATACTCGTATCGGAACAGCACTAAACATTGATGTAGGTACTTTATAAAATATTTTTAATTATAATAATTTTAATGGCAATTCTTGTTTCGTAATTATCCTATTCTGAGATGTAGAAATTAAAATACATAGTAATATTGTATATTATAAGTATGAAGGCTTCTGGATTATTCAAGCAATAAGCTTGTAGCGACTACAGAAGATTAAATCGCAAATGTACCGTTAAAAACAAATGGGTTTCATTTGAGATAACAAGTTGATTAAGAATACAAGGGTTGAATTGGTGTAAGGAAAATTTATTTATTTATTTATTTATTAATAATGAACTTTTTTCACAACAAAAACACAAGTACATAAGAATAAAATAATATCAACTTTGTAAAGACAACAAGTAATAAGTAGATCCATAAGAGGAAAATGATTAATAAATGTTAACAACAAATAATAGATCAAGTACATATACAGTATACTGTGTACATATATAGACAAACTATAAAATAGAAGATAAGTAATTTTCTTATTTTTGTGTATAGTGTTTATTTTTTGGGTTGCAATCATAGGATTGGTCTGCAACAAGCACTCGCTTTCTCCACTCCTCTCTGTCACCTGTCAGCCTCTTCATTTCTTGGTATGTGCTACAGCGCGCATCTCCGATAATCTGGTCTACGTTGCTTAATCTCGGGTGGCCTCTACGATTGTTGCCTTCAACATTTCCCTCGACGATGGTAAAAAGCAGGTCCGGATGCCTTATATTACGGCCTATCCAAATCGCTCGTTGTTGGTCGATTTTGTTAAGGAGCCGCCTCTTTTCGCCCACCCTGCTCAACACCTCGTCGCTTCGGATATGTTCTGAGCAATGGATCCTCGCCATGCGCCTGTAGCACCACATCCCAAAGGCCGCTAGCTTCCCGGCCATGCTCTGGCCGATGGTCCAGAACACTCCAGACAATTCTTTCACTTGTTTGATAGCGACGCCACTCAAAACAGCATTTGTCAACACTTCTTCTCTTCCAACAAGCATGCACTTTGTTTTGTCTTTGTTTATTTTCATGTTGTATTTATCTGCCAAAGTGTACGAGCATTAAATATATAAATAGAGCTGTATTGATTGCCTAGGCCGTGCAATCTATGCATAGACAAATTCATAATGCAGTTAGTGCGCTGGGTACCTCCATAAAATAACTCGCTCTGTAGTGAAACCGACCGCTCGGACGCTCTGTAAGTAAACATTTGTAATTACTTGGGAGAGTCCATCATAACGACAAAATAAATCACTTACAGTTCTCCTACACGACAGCTTCGCTAAGTACCCTCATTTAGAAATCATAATATTTGGTCCAAAATTTATGAAATTTATTATTTATAATTCATGAATCTTAAAAAATTGTGTTAAAGCTACCTCCTATGTCAGGTGCGGCGAACCTTTTTGGGTGCGCGTGCCAAAAATCCTAAAATATTATTTTTCGATTATGTGGCGTGCCCAAGCAATAAAAAAAATTTAACAAAATATAAAAAATGCTTTTTTTTCTGAATTTTATTTACAAGCTTAAAAATTACAATAAAGTTTCGTAAAAATAAAGTCGTAATCCATAAACATACACATTCATTATTAATCAATGAGTTTTTTAGTGTTGTACATTCGTTGACAAATTCTGAATATCTGGTTCATATTTCGTCACTTTTAGTAATACACACGACCTGCTGGATTCATCAGTCATTCTCTTTCTTGAGTTACATTTTGTGAAATTCATTTCTGGAAATATTGACTCCCAAGCAATGTAGAAGAGAAAATTGAAAATATTTCTATCGCTAGTTTCTTTAAATCGCTAAAGCCATGTATTCACTAGGGGACAAATTGTCCCTCAACACCACGCACGACATAGAGTCTACGTGACGTTGCAACGTCGTGCACTGTTCCGCGACGGCGCGTACAACATAGCGCGGCATTTCTACGTGCCGTGGCAACGTTGCCATGCGCACGGTACCCGAGCGAGCTCACTGCAACATTACGCGGAGCGTCAGTACCACGTGGTATGTTTACAAGTGAATACGCGCGCGCTGTATCTGTCAAGATGACAGTGTGGGGAAACGAAATTGTTCTTGAACTCATCGAGCTGTATCGATCGAAGATCGCATAGAATGTCCGTCCTTCTTTCTCTTTGCAGTAAATAATTTCGCATTCTCCTCTTTTTTCTCCTCTTACGTTTCGATAAATTCATTAACATAAACAGATAAGCAGTTGTCATCATAACCTCATAGGGCGACATTTCCGCGACGTGTGGAAAACAATAATTATTTGCAAAAAGGACCTTGTTTTTAATAATATTCAATTTACTACAGTAAAACCTTGTTAATTTGAAATTGCGACCCAAAAAAACATTTGGAATTGCGCGGAACCCCGTTTTCGCCAAATGAGATACTGCAGCTGTCATTATAACCTCATCGGGTGACATTTCCGCGACAAGATATGCGAGTCCCGGTGTGTACACGTCAAATGACCGCGTCATTGTCCCCGAAACATGAGCGTAGATGTTGATGCGACATGCCGAGCGGAATGTTTCGCGATTTGTCCCCTAGTGAATACATGGCTTAAGGATTTCTGGAATGGCATTCCAAATTCTCCATTGCTTTACTGCGCACAATTTATAAAAGTGCAGTGCATTTTTATTAATTGTGTTCATTAATCGATCGCTTTCCATTATTTCCAAATCATTTCTCAAATCAACAAATTGTTGTTTCTTGGAAATCTTTCGCGTGCTATCCAAATTCTCAAACGTGCCACCTCGGGCACGCGCGTCCTAGGTTCGCCACCCCTGTCCTATGTGATCGATTGGAACTTTGTCTAGCAGTGTGACACCCATAGACCAGCGTAACATGGGTATTTCTGTTGTATGCAGCTTATTAAGGTGCTGTTTGCTGGTCGCCCAGCATTCTGACCCGTATAAAACAGCAGGTCTAATGTCCGATTTGTATATTTGTCCTTTGATATACAGTAATGCCTTACTTCAAGGTACCTATTAAGGTGAATCAAAAATTTAAAACGATTTTATTTATTCTGGGCGTTTCTCATTTTCAAGGATAATTACATAGATAAAGATATTATAATACAAGTTTGGTAATTACGTGGATACTGCGGCCTACAACCGAATGGCTTTATGTGACGATACAAAAAAGTTTATATTGCGAAAATTTTCTTTTACATGTTAAAATAAATCATTGGATTTTGATAATAAAAAACATTAAAGAATTTATAACTTCAATGTTTTCTACAGAAATTTTCCAGCTAGAGCTTTGAAACATTCAACTTTTACGTAAAGTGGATGACTATACATTATAAGATCATTTTTTATTTGATTTGGTCATTATTTCAATTGAAATTAATAATAAAGTCAATCACATTAAATTAATAATCACGTCACTTACAAACAAGAGTCGCAGAAACAGCTAAAGAACACGCAAACATGTTCGAAAATTTGTTTTAAACTTTAAAACAACATATTTAATATTTGGATACTGTTTGGGTGGTGTTAAAAAACGATTACGAATGTATGCAACGAAGCGTATAAAAGAGTGTCTTCGAAGTTAGTTATATTAGCTTTTTTTTCAGAATTTATTTATTTATTTTTGATACATATTACAAACATGCATATACCAAACTGCATAGTAGTTTTACGGCATGGTTGCCTTCAATATTGTTTGACAAGTTATTTTTCAATGTTTTTTATAAGTAATATTTTTTTATGAAGATTATTGTGTAAATAGGTCATTATAGAGTATTGCATGATTTATACAAGTGATACATGATAATTGTAAAGTAATTTAAGATGAAATACATAGTTTTAATATATATTCTTTTACCTTGTACTTTTTTGAAGCCAATGGAGTTTTTTTGTCTTGCATCATCTCGAAGAATTTTTTATCTAATTTGTTAAAGATTCTTGGCACAATATATTCTCTTTTTCTTTCACCATACACGTTGTTTGGATTGGTATTATCATTGTTTGTCCTGTCGATTTGGTTGTATAGTTATGGTGCGTGTCAGTGTGTATATTACGTTATATACGTTATATACATGTGAACTCTGGACAAATTATAAAAAGAGCAGCATAGAAAGACTTCGCATACAATATAACAACGCCTTTCGTATGATGTTTGGCCTTCCCAGATATTGCAGCGCTTCCGGTATGTTCACTGAGGGACGTGTTCCCAACTTTGCAGCCCTCATAAGATCCAGGGTGGCAGGGATGAGGGAAAGGATATACAGCTCCGGAAATATCCTTATCCTGGAAGCCCGTCTTACTCCAGCATCCAGCATCGATGCACACTGGAGAAAGATACTGGCCCCGCATAATTGACTTGCCATCGCTCGCTAAAGCCGATATTTTACCGTATATTTCTTTTGATTACTTTTAATACTTCTCTTCTATTTTATATGATTTTACTATTTCTCTTTTGTTTTATATAATATTTTTAATGTGTGTATTTTCTTTTATATGGAATGTGTGGGATTGCACGAACCTCCACACATTCTGGAATAAAGCTATATTTATTTATTTATTTATTAATATTATTTATCATTTCTTCTAGAATTATATTATATTTTACTTTTTGGTCAATTGGTAATATTTTGCATACTTTGAATAATTTATTATAATCATCCATGTATATTCATTTAGTTTTATTATTTACTATAAGTTTTAGGAATCTTAATTGTAACTGTTTGATTTTATCAATGTATATTTTATAAGGTAAGACCATAACTGCTCACGCCATAACTGATAACCGAGTCAACCATCGCGAAGTTTGAGGTATATATAGTATATATATGGGCTACATGTTATAAATCGTGTGAACTACGTGTTATAGTACTTGTGACTAGCATAGATAATTAATCAGAAGTATATAATAAATTATAATAGGTTTTCCTTGCTATACGCGAGGGATCATTTTAAGGAAAACGACTCGGAGAACCAAGTTCATCCTAAATATAAAAACAAGATTAACAAGTTTAAATATAGAGAACATATATCCCCTCATATACAAATGTTAGAAACTAGTAGCAAAAAATTCGGGGGAGTTTTCTTTATGCAATTTTGAATAGAAAATATTCTTTACACTTTGGGAGAAATGCAGAATGTTACGGAGATAAGCGTCATCAAATATTGTATTTTTTTCCCTATATATCTGACTCATGTTCTGCAAAATGTCGGACTATCACTACAGTAACTTATATGGAATATTGAAAATTTGTTCTCTTTAATTCAAGTCCATTAAAATGATTAAAACCTTATAAAAAACTGTATTTTTTCTAATCGGATAAGCTTTATTTTAGATATTTCATTTCTAAATGAGTATATGACCTTCTTTTCCGTATCAGTCAAACGAGCACCAAGAAAAGTTGCATTCCAGTCACGCTGGAGGAGCTCACGAATTATAAGAAAGAACAAGAAATAGATCAATTAGTGAAATTGATTATCCTATTTAACGAGCGCGTGCAGTGAGTATAGGTCTTTTTATATAAGCTTGCAATTGAGTTAGTGTGAGTAAAGTGCGTAATACGCGCATTGTTTCGTTGTGTTAAGTTTACGGATACGAGAGGGGCGTATACGTAAACTTAACACAACGAAACAATGCGCGTATTACGCACGGTACCCACACTAACTCAATTGCAAGCTTATATGAAAAGACCTATTCAATGAAGCGTGACTTTTATGCAGACATATATTTTGTGATTTTGTGAAAGAAAAAACATCGAAATAATTATTTAGCGAAATAAATATTTAAGCGACAGAATATTACGATATATTAAAATCTGATTAATATGGTAGTAATTGTGATGGGAATTTTACGAGATATACCTTTTTTTTCAAAATATATGCATATATAAATGTGGCGCTTCAATATTCTCATTGAACTCCCCTGCTATAAAATTTTGCAATTTTTTCGTAAAACAATTCATTTTGTTTAAATTTTCACTTCTCTCTTATAATATAATTTTTTTTCTGTACATTTAAGTTTAAGTAACGGAATTATATACATTATTTTAGTTACTGGCTATTATAATCTGTCAAAAATGAAGTTGAATTTTGGGTTTATATAAACAACAAAAAATAAGAGAATTCAATCTTAAATATAAAAAAAATATTTTTCTACATCAACACACATTACGATACGAACGTGGTAACTTTTTCTGGTAATCCAAATTACCTAAATCTGATATCTGTTTGCTAAAATTCTATTTAATTCGCTTGAGTTTGTCACATTTGTCAATAAAAAAATTAATTTCACAACAACGAATAAAATTATCGCAAAATCGTGGTATATTCGTGACAGCGTGTAAACATCGCCATTTGGTTGCATTAGTTTCAGCCGCGAGGTAAGGCTGCGCGAACAGTGCCATCTAGCGTAGCGTAACGTCTTGGTGGCGTTATTGATGGACATTGTTACGTAGAGAATTATGAATATTTTTTTATTTTTATATCTCATCATTATTTGCGCCATTTGATAGCGTTAGTGAGAGTGAGAGAAAAGAGAAAAAAAATTAACAGATTGCCATGCGCACCGTCAGTACGGCAATTTATTATACAACGGCTCCACCCCACACCCCCACACCGTTCGCTATAATTCGCAGCGCGCTAAACGAATTGGCAGATTTGAGGACGGACGCGGGATTTTCTCGCCCATAACGAATGGCCGGCCATCATTTATTCCCGATTGCCTGGTGCTATTAATTGTCGCAGTGGGTACACTACTAATGCACGGTGTTTACAAACCACAAGGATTGATAAAAAATTCGCGAACTTTTGATTTTTCTAAAAAAGTATTAATTTAGTCATCAGTATTAATTTTATCCCCTTTAAAGTAGGCAAAACCGAAAGGAAAGGCATAACAGACTACTGGACTATGTACAACTCTTACTCTAGGCAACTTTAAACAGCAGAAATGCGAATGCTTAAATGATCGGCAGGAGTATCTCTAAAATATAGAATTAAACGTTAATGCATTCATGGTAGCCTGGGTGTAACGGACATATACAGTAAGCTGGAAGAACGAGACCTCCAGACCATACGGAAAAGCAGGAAATATCTGCGAAGCTTTATCGACAGCCATCGAGAGGTAGACCAAAGAACTCCTGGATGACTTAATGATCCAAACTCCTGCAGAGAAACAACCTAGACGAAAGCGACACCCAGAAACAAAGAACACACAGCCTGAGACAGAGAAAAGCCGACCCAAACAGCCTACTTAGGCAGTGAATTGGGACAGCACCTGGCAAAAGAAAGTAGACATCAGACATTAGAAGTATTTCTCAAACCCTATTTGTAGATTAGCTCTATCTACCATTCTGACGCTATCTTCTCAATGTTTGCAAAACTTCATACTTTCGTGGTATATTTTTCATAAAATATCCGGCGA
>JADDOH010020501.1:0-12303 GCA_016648135.1 Agrypnia vestita | reverse complement strand
ACAATAAACTATTAATGTAAGTTAAAGTAAATTTTTAGATTCAGTGGAAAATTTTTAAGATCGTTTTGCTTTAATTTTTCCCAAAACAAAATAAATAAATAAATAAATAAACACACAAATACACACTCACACAACCCCACTATTGGACATGTTTTCTTATTCTTTTATCGATTGTATGTATGTGTTTTCGCGTAATTGGCCCAAAACTCTGTACATCAATTATTGTTTTTTCTTCAAGATTGATTAATTATATGGCTGTAAGAAAACCAATAAATGAAAATAAATAAAATAAATAAGTAAATAAACCTCCAGTGCCGCAAGCAAGGCGTCGGATTAATTCAGTGCTTATTTATTGCCAAGGTACTGGACGCCTCCGCTGATAACTATATACCACTCACCATGTTCTTAGAGGTGTGTTGGAAGATTGCTAGTATCTGCCGAATCGGTCTCAAGTAGTTGTCTGTATTTGTACGTATATCATTATTACATGCTCTTGCTATATCCGTTCCACTTCATATTATTGCTCCTCCCGTCTTTGAATTTCCATCACACTATGTTCTCCTATGCTTTTGGTATTTATATACTTGCTTCTTCGCGTTATATTACATTTACTCCCAATTATATTTGTTTCATTTATCCATCCATCTATAAGATCCCCATACGCTTTATCCTTTTATTACATGTGTATATGGGCCGCAAATTCATATTATTTTATTTACAATATTCTTATCTAAATACACTTGTTCCAATTATGTTTTGTGGGTTTTTACTACCAAACCCGGCGAAATCTGAGCTAGAATAGCCAATCGTATACACGTTACCCGTCCTGTTGAAACTACGCTAATGTCGGACAGGTTTGTAGTGATTACATAGTTAATATATTGTATCTATATTTGAGTATATTCTTTTCTTGTCGTGCCATTAATATGCTTACACGTTATCGTTATCTCATTCCTAACTATATATACCGTCATTGCGCAATTACCTATCTGTTGTAAAAAGCCTGAAGAGCGTTAGCCTACAGATAAATATAATAGAATTATAGTTAACTTTCCCATCTGCCTACGTTATCCGACTCCCGCGAAACGAAAATAAATCATTATTCGCTCAGTTAAGGTCACCCCTCTGGTACATCGTATACGTTTAATCCGTGCTTCACGGCCAATTCCTATAAATTATTTATGGGACGTTTTCCTCTCGCGATTCCCCAATTAGGACCCGCCTTCTTTACTTTTGCTCATATTCTGCATCTCTGTTGCCCGGGAATCCACTCGAGACCACGATTAATGACATTTAAACGGTCTCAAAAATCCAGCAAAAAAGCCCATAATTCAGAAACCTCGTGGAACTGTCAATATCATCGTCACCTTAGAGTAGACGTTAATCGGTTTTTTAACGGCTCAAAACGCAATAACCGCGACCCAAATCTCTGAAAACCGTGTTCAGCATTTTTTATGGGAAGCACATGTGGACCGCTCGGACCGCATCGATCGTCAACCATTTGTACCAAACACGGCTTTACCACAAGATTAATATGATTTATAAGAATTGAATAGTAACTGCCCGTAACCTATATCCGATCAATCGCTACTAACTCCCTCCCAATACTAGCGTTTCATCATTCCCAAATTTTTGTAGCTCCAATACTCCGCCAGGTGGGTTTAGCTCAATTTTTCCCGCGTAGCATTTAAATCATCTTAGAGTTCAAAATAAAAATAATAAAAAAAAAAATCTATAGAAACAGGTGATTCATCACATGCTCTTATCAGATTTCTGTAATATTAATTTTCTAATATTCTAATATTCTAAGTATCTTGGCTAAGTTCATAAACTAACCCCGTTCACCATCTCATCAAGAGACGTATATTAAAAATTTAAAACTCAGTTAATGTATAATTAAGGGCCGTTTGTTTGATCAGTAGTAAGAGTAAAAGTTAAAAAAAATATAATTATTGCAAGAACGGGTTGTTTGATTTATGATCTTTTACTTAGCTTTTATTATAGAAAAAACAGGTATTTATATATACTGATTTTTAAAAAAATTATGAAAAATCTTTTGAAAATAGCTTTTTAATAATGTCGATTTAAATAAGTCAATATCGTTACAGACGGAACAGGGCCTCCAGCCTACGCTGGGGGTAGTAGAGAGACTGACATGCCCGTACAGGGTGTCGACTATTTTATATGTTTTGGGAACAAATAACTTGAAGTCTGGCTTAATGCGTGTGCTGACGGTGCTCCCGGCATCGACCTGTTTCGATGGCTCGTGTACACTGCTGTGCCTCAGTTTTTTTTACGCAGCAGACTCGCTACGTTTGTGTGTGTGTGTGTGTGTGTGTGTGTGTGTGTGTGTGTGTGTGTGTGTGTGTGTGTGTGTGTGTGTGACCTAGATTGGTGGTTATGCATTTGTGGGATAAGACGCTATAGCGTCTTATCCCACAATATATATACTATAGTATATAGCTATAGTACTATAGTACTAATTCGCAAAGTGTATAAACGTGTCCTGTGACCAAAGTTATTTAGCGCATTTAGATCTAGTCTGCCTTCACATATCCTAATTGCATGATATCTTAAATCTTCTCAATCTAACCTGACCTGATTGAAAACCAATAGGATGATCCTCGAGATCGTTTATAATATTTTGGAGTATATTGTATTTCAAGGAGAAATAATATTCATCAAAATAAACTTAAGTACATAGTACAGGACATTTTTAAAACATAAAGTAAAGATTATTTATTAAATGATTTATGAAGTTTAGAGAAACAAACGCTTCTGTAATTGATAAGAAAGCGATAACGAAAATTTTAAACACAATATTTTTATATGAAAATATGTTTTAAGAACACAGTTACTGGATTTGGTCCCCAGAGGGACGATTGATTAATTGAGGATAAATTATATAATATATAAATTATGGAATTGGTTAACGTTTTATTGTGCAGAGTGATCACTCAAGCCAGGTTGTAAGCTCTGAGCCATCGTATAAGAGACTTCCATCCACTTTTCTCACATATAAATAACTTCGTCTCTGTGAGACTTCTATGATTTATCCTTAATTCATTCATCATTCCTCTGGGGAACAAATCCAGTAACTGTGTTCATAGAAAATACACTTACATAAAAATATTGTTAAAATATAATATGCTGGTGCATGATAGGAGTTAAAAATTAAAAATAGTGATTCTCAGGTGTATTCTAGTAGATATGTAATAATATCATATATAATTTAATAAGGAATATTGCTAAAAAAACTCTTCTTTGAAAAATAAAATATAGATGTATCATTATCAGTTACGAAATCTATGTATGCTAACTTGTTAATGACAAAAAATAACAATAGATGTCTTTAGCAGAGACAAGTGCAATACATGAAAGGTTCTTGATTCGAAACATATATCAAAATTTCAAAAATTTGATAACGTGTGGATGTTCTTACGATGGAATTGATGAACGTTGCATTGTGTAGAGTGATTACTTAAGCCAGCTTATACGGGTTGTAAGCCCTGAGCCATATCGTAAAAGATACTTCCATCCACTTTTCTCATATATAAAGCTTCGTCTCTGTGAGACTTCTATGATCTATCCTTTAGAATATTTTATGATAAGATGCTTCTAGAACACAAAAACATGTCTTCAAATTCAGTTATCAATTGAATAATGGAAAAGAATAAAGCGCTAAGTACAAAAAAAATTTTTTTAAGATAAGGATTGCATATTGCATAACTATTAAAGCCGCGTCATTTTTTATATAAATGAGGCACTAAACAACATGGGTATTTTATAGTTTTTAATATTAAAATTATTAACTCAAGTGAGGTAGCAGCATGTAGTAGTGTTGAAAATATTAATGAAAAGGTAAGTGAAATAGCACATAAAGACGAATAAGACTAAAATCACTTTTTATCTTGTATCTGAAAATGAAGATCTGACACTTATTGCTTTATTCATTTCCAGTACTCTGCAAAATGAAAATATAAAAATGCATAATTATCTATGTTACAATGTACGTTACTTACGCTACCAAGATGCTACGCTACGCTAGATGGCTCTGTTCTCACTGACTTAATACGCCACTTGCACATTTACCTAAAATATGATAATTTAGGAATTGTATAACTAGACGTATACCCGTGAAAAATCACCGCATAAAAAGATTGCAGAATTTTGATGCTGAAAATTCTCGAAAAGAAAACCATTGTTTTTTTTATAATAAACGTTATTCGTTTAAACCTAAAACTAAAATTAATAAAATAACAATACGAAAATTTCGAGAACGTGTAATTTGGTAGGCGACCCTTGCGCGTTTACTGAACTATTGCGTACTGGGCACTGATTGCGTGTCACACTCTAAATATCTAACGTTGTAATTCCAGCGTAGTTCCACCAAGTTACGGATGTAACAGACAGAATTTCAGGAAACCAAAATTTCCAACATATTTTATATAACATTTTACGGTGTTCATGTATGTATGTGGGGTACACCGTAATATTTGGTGATAAGAATAGGTATTCACGGCTGGTATTATGTATTCACAGATTTATTTCGGATACCCCGAAATTTATAGGGTGCGATTACAATTTACTTGCAAAGCAAAACACGAGTAAATGATCTAATGGCCAAAGAAAGAATAGAAGAATGGGGAAATTGTGCGCAAGATTTATTTTATAGAAATAAAATATTAATTTAAAAATGAATTTCTCTTTAATGTAAGCTGTTAATTTTTATGAAAGAACATTATTTTTAAACCTATACTTGTTTTTTATTTGTACTTAAAGTATTCGTAAATAGAAAGTACGAGTAGTTAGTAAAAGTGTCAAGTGGATAATTTAGACGCTTTTTTAGAAGAATAAAAAGAACTAGAAGAAAATGAGTGGAAAGGATTATTAAAGCACTTTGTTGTGTTAAAAATCATCCGTGGCATTTTTTCTTATCTGAGTCATCTAGCGGAAGTAAAGTTAAGCTTTGTGAGTAAGTAATAATTCTTTTTTTTTCAATTGGTTGAGCAATTTTGTAGATTGACATTTAAAAAAAAAGAATTTATTTTTTGTTTTTATCTACTGATACTCATTAATTACACCTACATGTTTCGGAAAATCCTTTCCGTTATTATGTTGTTTTACAAATGTCAAAATATCAAAATGAATATCTTTTGATTTTTATTTTTCTAAATTATTTGAAAAATCATTTTTAAATATTATTGCTGAAGTTCTTGATTACACAAAATTATTGGAAAATTTTTAAGAATTGGACTAGTAGTTAAATTTAATTAATTATTAATAATATTTTGTTTACTTTTACGTGCTATACTAATTTCTAATGATTCTATATTATTCAATTTCATGCCAAATTTATTTATGTGCAAAATAGAAAGTCCTAAATTTTTATCAAAACCGTGATCATTTTCTATTCAATAATTTTCAAAATCAGGAAAACCATAATTATTCAGATATCTTATGCTCTTTTACTCTTCGGTACATTAAAATTTCGACCGATTTTTTCAATATAAAATCTTCGCACGATAGTTTATAAACATCTGAATTGTTAAATATATTATCTTTATCTTTTGAATTCATGAGGAGTTTCCCTATATTATAATGTTTATAAAATGCAGGGACCGTATTTTTCGGTAGATATTTTGAAATTTGATTCGACATTGTAATAATATATAAAATTCTTCGCCAATTAATCATTATTATTATTTATAATTATCTGTGAATTGTGTCAAATTGGTTAGTTATATTTTTTTATCAAATAATTCTGTGCTGTATCCATTATTAAATGCAAAAAAATATTAAATGAAAAAAAATGTGAGTAATCAAAAACATAAGCAATAATATTTAAAAATAATTTTTCAAATATTAGAAAAACAGAAAACCAAAGACATAATTTATTTTGATATTCTGATATTTATAAAACACCCTGACGATGGAAAGGTTTTTCCTAAATATGTAGGTGTAATTTATGTATGTAAGTAGATATAAACAAATAATAAATTCAATTTTCTTAATGAAAATTCCATTCAATGAAACGTTAAAAAAATTAAATGTAAAAAAAATAATTTCAATATTTTTCATACTGACATAATGAGCTATATATTATACTTAGAATAGGATCTTTGTTAAATTAACTTTTAAGTATAACAATATGAAATATTTTTTTCAAAAACATTGTGCAGCATTAAAATACATACACTTTTACAGGGTTTACATAAAGATATTGCAAATATTTTTTCAAAGTCGTGATTCCCCTCTAAACAAGATAAAATCTCACACAAAAATAGAGTGATCATTTTATTTATTCTTACTGTTATTTTTATGTGTGTAAATATTGCTACATATTAGTTGCTATGTTTAATAATTAACGTACGTAGAAATGTTTAATAAGTAACTCATTAATAATTAAAACCAAATTACTGGTGAATGGAAGTGAAACCTGGAGCTGGCAGAAGAGGAACGAAAGTAGACTGAATGCAGTGGAGATGAGATCCCTTAGACGTATGTGTATTTATGATAGAGTAAAGAATGAAGATATTAGGAATGAATTTAAAGCTTAATTAATAGAATTAAAAAAGGATCGCTCAGATGGTTTGGGCATATTGAGCGAATAAATGAGAAAAGAATGGTAAGAAAGATATATAATGCAAGTGATGAGGGCGCCAGAAAGAGAGAGCGACCGTGGAAGACGTGGCATGACCAGATTAACCAGATACTGGAAGATGGTCCCTTAGAAGCCTCAACAACCGTCGAGCCTGCATGCGAAGATGTATGAATGTGGATGAGGCGAGTGTTGTATGGCGACAGAAGAGTATGACGCTCTATCCTCTCTACCTACCCCCACGGGGAAACGGCATGATGGTAAGTAAGTACGTAAGTTTAATAATTAACTTTAATTGGAAACAATACCCTTGTATATCAAAAGTCTCTAGAATATTCGCTCCCGAATATTAATCACTTGCAAATTAGCTCGGTTTTATGTCGCTCGCTGATCGCACTTTGAATTTGAACTTCATAATTTTTAACATTGTACTGCTTCATAATTTTTAACATTGCACACAGACACGGTACTACAAACTCGTACACTAATACGTCACTGTAAAGGTATCCGACACACCGGATAGAGAAGTTCATTTTTGAACTAAATTTTCTAGAATCAAATATTTATTTTTTAGCTGTATCGAACAAATAATGAAAATATAATTTATGTACTGCGCAATACAAGAATATTAAATGAAGGAGAAAACGTTGCTTGGTTGAATAAAGTTTACTAATAAAAATTCCAATGCTTCGACGATCCGTAGACTTTCTTACATGCTCTGTTTGTAAAAGCAAATTTTATGATTTTATTTAGAATTGGATGTACGAATACAAAGTACATTTTTCAACAAAGTCAACCATCGCTGATCGGATACTGATTCCACTGTATTTTCCGTTGGAATGAACACAGCCTGAATACGATGCTCCACCGAATCTCATGTTAGGATTTTTATTGTATCAGGGGATGGTAGCTACGATTGTTCCCTTATTATGTCGGGAGGGAACAGCGAACAATGGGTCGAGGGAGGGGAAAACTGGCAGTTGATTGTCAATTAAATTGTCCCATAACACAGTAAAGCCATTAACAATGCCTTCTGCAGAGCGAAAACTTTAACGGTAAAATAATTTATGTTCAATAATTCATAGTCAACCCTTAATTACTCGCGTGGGGTCGTGCTGACCCCACAGTGACTTCTAGGATGTATAGCATTTACAATTATCAAGTTTTCAGCTAGTCTTTCCTGGTAGCTAGTGATGGTATTTTAATCGGTGACACACTAACCATTTTTTGAGATTAGCACCTGATTGCTTCAATGTTTGGCAACTAATTTTTCGAAAATTGAAGAGTAATCATCGACTATATACAACAGCTATACATTAGTTACCAATCATTGATAGAATAAGATACGATGTTAGATAGAATTAGAAATAGCGATTTGACTATCACTACTGGCAGTTTCCTAACTCAAGAGGCCCCCATTGCACTTCAGCCACCAGTGAGCGGTCGTCACTCCGTGCAGGTATTGGGGTCAACTTGACCTCACGTGTGTAATAACACAGGTATTTTAATAGGGTAATAATAAGTGCTGTAGTATATATATATTTTTTGCAAAACTGACTTATTCCAATTTTTATCAAATTTGACCTGTGTATTCTTTTTGATATATTTCTACACAGTATTTTTGTAATTTGATGTTGCAAAAGCTTTTAATTTCCATGGAAAAATGACTTTAAAAATTACCGTTTCTTGCAAACTCGTCTTATTCTGTGACAATTCCTATGAAAACAGACTTATTCCAAACATAAATCGTGAGTGTTTTATTTAGTTTTAATAACTATTTACACTTTATGAATAAAAAAGTATATTATTGAAGTAATCTATTACTACAAAACAACACGAATGCGAAATCACATATTTGACACCTGTATCGATTTTCGCGATTTTCTAATAAAACGTTCAAGGGAATAAGTCAGTTTCGCAAAAATAACCATCATATAGCACTTATTATTACTTTCAAAAGATGCTGTCGTTTTAAACTATGCCCAAGATCCAAAAATCGAAAAACGTCAATTTTTTACACTAAATTAGAAACCTTTTTTAGCGATTATTCAAAAGATGTATGTGATGCTAGTAGTGATTTTAAGTCATATTTTCAAGTTTTATCTAATTATATTTCAGGTTTATCGCCATAATGTTCTTTATTAAGATCATTCTAAAAATGATGTGTTAAAAAAATTAATAGAGTTAATTTTATTTAAGATAAATTGTAGAAAGAAGTCTCACAGATACGAAGCTACGATATGAGAAGCGTGTATGGAATTTTTTTTTGTTGGAACGCCCAGGGTTTAAGGCCTGTATAAGGGATCACTCTACGCAATGCAACGTTCCCCAATTCAATTGTATAAATATCAACACATTATCAATTTTTTGAAGTTTTATATATATATATATATATAAATGTATATATGTTCCAAATTTGAAACCTTTTCATATATTTGAGACTATATATAAAAGACTATGCCAGGGACATCTGAAGTCGTTCTTATGAAAAGTTTTCGCAGCTGGTAATGATACCGCTGTATTTATAAATTGTAATGTTAATAATATTCTTTTTAGTGTGAACATGATGCTGTTCTGAATTATTTAACATATACATAAGAATATGCCTGAAAATTTATATTTTTTACTCCTTTTATAGAGCAGTATACATTTTCAATAATATTTTGACATATTTTATTTATTTTGTTAATGTATAAAGATTTTGTTGAATTATAGTATACTTTTTTTTTTACTTTGTATATGTGGGGTCTGTGGTCCGTAGTCCAATGCAAGTATTTTAGGGCGAAGGAGTAAGGGTTAAGGACACTTCATTGGAAATAACCACCAGCTTATTATGGTAGTTAGAATTATGAAGGACCTTACTAAAAAGGCCTTTCGCTAAGTGCTCGAAAAATACCCAAACATTCAACAACTCAATAAAAACATTAACTTTATTTTTGGGGGCCACATTCAATCAATTAACAGTTGGTGACTTGTCTTTATTGTTCACTGATTTTACGAAAATTGGCAAATAATTACCTACCGCCGAACGAAATAATTGATTGGAAGGTTTCGGAAGTAATAGACTTCGGAAGTTCTTTAAAAGCCACTTAGTTCTGCTATGTTATTTATTAATACTTCATTGGTTTTAGGAAAAGGGGAATATTGGAGCTCGACACAGTACTATGAAACCTACCATACAATAGGGTTGGTTTACGAGCAAATTTCCCCATACCTTTCATCACCAGTCTAATATACTGATACCGGGTTAGCACTTCAAAATATAGTATTTTATATTTAACAAAATATAAAATATTTTGAGATGTAAGAAGGTCAAAGAGTTGAAACATCTCCACTCAGTCAGTTAAGAGAAAGTCATGAGAGTTCTTGGGTTCTTTTACTTTTCTGAAATTACCAATAAAGTAGGTAATTCTCGCCTCAACTACATTCATAGAGTTGAGTTGAGATTCCTAACGGCACCATCTTCCAGTATCTGATCACGCCATGTCTTCCGCGGTCTCTTTCTGGCGCCGTCAACACTTCTTATATATTTCCTAACATTCTTTACGTATTCATTCGCTCAACATCTAAGCGACTATTTTCTGCTAAGTTCAAAGCAAACATTATAAAACAAGTAAAAAAAAATCCAATTTATGAAATGTAAGTAAAGTAAAATATATAAAGCAATTGTTGAGTGCAATGAGGACAGATCCACCGCTTGCTTACCCAGAATTGTTTTGTAAGCAAAAGCTCCTATATCGGTCCTGCTCATTCGCCGCTTGGTTGAAATTTTTTAATGCTAAAAGCAACCGTGCGATTCGGTATTGTAAAAAAACAAACGGGACGAACCGCTGCTATCCAAAATTTGCCAATCGTGTCCCGGCGGTTTACTTTTTTATTTCTTTAAATAAATAAATATATCTTTATTCCAGAATGTGGGGAGGTTCGTGCAATTCCACATATTCCATATAAAAGTAGGTTAAAATATAATAAGACACACATTTAAATATAAAAAGAATCTATAGAACAATTTTTAAGGGAGCAAAAGTTAAAAATATAAACATATGTTATAAAAAGATTACAAAACGGCAGTGGATAGATTGAGAAAGAAAAAAAACACAATATATAATTTACGGACACAAGGTATTTTTAAATTTTTTTTATTTTACAAAATTTGTTATATAATTGTGTTATACATAGCACCTCTCCATTTAAGAGCGTATGTTTTGGAGTAGCTATAATCGTACAAACATTACTTTGATTCTGATCATGGGTCATGAAGTTGTAGCCTTTGTAGTTTCTTTGTTTTATTTTATTTATTAGTTTATTCGAAATGATAATATTTATATTTAAAATAACTGATAAAAAGAAAATATTTTATATAATAGCACTATTTATTGAATAATCAACATGTTTTGAGGCCAATTATCCTGTTGTCAGGATAAAACGAATGGTACAAATTAAAATAATATGTTCTTCTTCAAATGTAGCAAATTTATTTTGTGGTAACATAATTATAATTAATATAAATTAACTTTGTTTAAACCACTTATTTATTGAAAAAAATCAACATGTTTCAAAGCCAATGGCTTCTTCATCAGGAAAACAAAAATAATATTTAAAAATCGAAGTATTAAAAAGTTATATATGGAAAATATTAATATAAAGTACCTAATTAATATGAAAATAAATTTAAAAGATAACTATTTGCAAAAAGGACCTGATTATTTATAATATTCAATTTACTATTTACACTCTTTCTTATTTCCAAAATTTCTAATTTATCAAATTGTGATTCTGTATAATTTGTATGTAAAATTTGTAAACCCTTATTAATATCAAAAGAATGACCCGTAGCCAAAAGATGGTTAGAAAATTCAGAATAATTATTACTATTTAAACACCTTAAGTGTTCTTTAATTCTAATTTCAAAATTTCTACACGTTTTTACTATATAAAAATAATCACAATCATTTCAAATTAATTTCTAAACACCCGATTTTTTTTAAAAATTATCCTTATCTTTATTATTTAATATGTATTTTTTAAATTTATTATTAGTATAAAAAGCTGGTTGAATAACTTTTGAAATATTTTTAACTATTGAATTAGAAATTTCATTATTTATAAATATAATTTTTCTCCAATGTTTATCAGAATCACAATTTGAAGGGTAAACAAAAGATTTTAAAAATTTTTTCTTGTACTTTTTATTTAACATAATATTAGGTCCTTACATATGAAATTGGCGTTTAGTATGGGAGGAACATAAAGCCGATTTTTTTTTTATTATAATATTTTTATTTAATCAAAGTATGTACCATTGCTATCTATGCACTTTTACCATCTCATAGTTAAGTTCATCGATCCCTTTACTAAAAAAACCATTCGGACGGGAATCAATAAAATCTTTGAAGGCGGGTTGGACTGCCCCATCGGAGTTGAATTTTTTCCTTTGCAAGAAGTTATCCAAATTTCGAAAAAAATGGTAATCTGTTGGGGCAAGGTCCGGAGAGTACGGTGGATGTCTTAGACATTCCAATTGAAGCTCCTCTAATTTGGTAGCCGTCTGTTGTGCAGTGTGTGGTCTAGCGTTATCATGAAGCAGCAGTGGCCTAGAGCGATTAACCAGCCTCGGTTGTTTAGCAGCTAGCTTTTCCATCATGGTTTGCAGTTGCTGACAATAGACATCTGCCGCCGTAAACGTCTGGCCAGATTTAAGA
>JADDOH010020500.1:0-18790 GCA_016648135.1 Agrypnia vestita | reverse complement strand
AAGTAATCAATCATTTTTGGTGTGGAATGTTTGCTTCAGTCAAGCTCAGTAAAGAGAACGTGTAAAGACGTGTTTTATACGCAATATTATAATCTGTGGTCTTGTGACTTGTGACAATAAAATTTAATTTTTTTTATTACTCTATTGTAAATGGTGGACAATCAACTAACTGAAGAACATTAACGTCATTGCATGCTGTTTCATTTTCGAACGGGTGTTAATGCAACGGTTGCAACAAAGAAAATTTGTGATGTGTACAGATACGTATTGAAAGTAAATAAGTGCCAACGTTGATTTAGAAAATTTTCCGATGGTGATTTTGACTTGTCTGATAGCGACCGAAGTGGGCGCCCAGCAGGGTTTGATAACGATGCTTTAAAATCACCTAGAAGCATATATTTCTTAAAAGTCTACCAACAAGATTCTTTTTTTGTTGCCACTTCAATAATTGATTACTTATGGGTACACCTAATAGTTGTAATGCGTCCTCACCAGGATTCGAACCTGGAACTCCAATAAGAACAGCCAGTTTCTTGCCCACTGGACAGGATCTGCGCAAACGCTAGACCCGCGTCCCCCGCACTGGCCAGCGGCTAATATAATTGCGCAAGCGATAAACACGATGCGATAATGTACCGCGGACGGGCAATAACAAATGCGAAAATGCAATATTTTATGCATGCGGCCCGACGACCGCCGGACAAATAGCATTCACGAATTCGCCATACAGACCAGGGGGCGAGTTACACAATGATCCAACGCCCGCGTCGGACGCGCGCGACGCCGGATCGCGCGCTGGATTACGGCCAGTGAACGGGAACGTTCGTGGACGTGATCGAGTAGTTGCGGCGCGGTTTTTTGTACCTATCAACCCGGCCGGAATGGTTCACTGAAGTTCCCCGATTTGAAAATATAAAATTAAACGCTTTTAACCTTTATTTATTTATTTACTTATTTATTTAATTAATACACGGTACAACGTACCATTAAAGAAACAATGTATATAAACACGTTTAGATTGATAGGTAATAATAAAAAAAGGAGATGAGGTATAATTCTATCAAAAACAATTAATAAAGTGATATATAAAGAAAAATAAAACATTAAGTGAATAACATAAAGTATAACAAAATTACATCAAATGAAATAATAGTTATCAAATCAAATATGAAGGTCAACAATCAATAAAACTACAACAAATTAAAATAATTATGTCTGAAATTCAAGAAGCAACAAAATTACAACAAAATGAAATAATTGTAAACAAATCAAATCTGAAACTCAAGAAGCAATAAAAATGACAGTAAAATAAAATTAAATGTAAAATTCAAAAATCTAAAAACAAGAGGTAGACATGACATCAATAACCAATTATAAACGACCGAATTCGTCCAGAAGAGCTTTCTTGTAGGCGGCTAGTGTTTTCGAAAAAACATCCGATAGGTAGCCATACTCGTTTCCTAACCTATGGAGCCTTCTAATAGGTGAGCTATAGAGATAATTTACACTAACATTGTCACAATGAAACGATATACTTTGTCTAGTGCTCCTGGAAGGGATGTGATAAAAAATTAGCTGCAGGCGAATTAAGAGACATGATTCATTGATTTTGTTATTATTTATTACATTGTTCAATTAAAGAGAAAATGTCAGAACTAATGCATTAGCAAACTCTGTAATCCCCAGTCTACACTCATTAGGCAATGAATATGCGGAGATGGTCGACATTTTTGCTGATAGTATAACTGTGTATAGGACTAAAGTCTGAACTAAATGGTAACGGGTAAATAAATTGTAATTTTTCTTCTTCCTGTTTAAACTTCTCTTTTTAATTTATACAAATCTATTATATGTACTTGAATCTTTTTAACTGGATATCAGTCTTATGTGATTTTTTATTTTTTTATTTTATTTTGTATATTTTGTAAAAGCCCATAAGGGCGTTGAATAAATAAATAAGAGTGGCAAAAGAGCATTAAAGTAAGATGAACTGTGTGAGTGTATGAAATGATGGTGAAAAAACCATCACGCCTCGTGGGGGTAAGCAGAGAGGATAGAGCGCCACACTCTTCCGTCCTGACGTACAACTCTCACCTCATCCATATTCATGCATCTTCACATGCAAGCTTGACGGTTGTTGAGGCTTCTAACGGTACCATCATCCATTATCTGTTTAATCTGGTCGTGCCACGTCTTCCGCGGTCGCCCTCTCTTTCTGGCGCCATCAACACTTGCTTTATATATCTTACTTACCATTAATTCATTGGTAAAAGAAAGATATACCCGCCTGGTCTTTACATTCCTTTGCTCGTAAATAAATAGCACACCGTCTATTTTAACTTAAGATATCATCGCAGTGGGGAACGAAATGAAACTTTTGTCCTAAGTCCAAACATTTATCAGTATCAAGTCACTGCAACACTATTTTGTAAATCGCACTAATTTGTCACACTAGAATATTCCACTTGTCCCTGGTACACTTTATTCGCCCGTTTGTCCAAGGCACATTTCACTTGTCTATTCTCCCGGATCATGGCATTCGCAGTTATCACAACTAACACTCTTAAATTCATAGTTACCAAATATTTCTGGAATAATTCAAACACTAAAATGATCCAATTTCGTAGTTCAAGAATCTTCGCTGCACTTTTATCACTCGTGATTAACTTGTCTCTCACATGCTGATGTACGATACACAAATCGCTCAGGTCCGTACTAGAAAACTTCACGCTTGTCGGTAGGTACTTTCTTAATTTATCGTCGCTGGAACACACGCGCTGTCCACCCAGCCGCCGCACTGTTGCCGCTGCGTTCTGTAGATTTCTACGTCGCAATCGTTAAACGTCAAAAAATCACTATTGCGCAGTCGCCGGTCGGTCCGCTTTTATATATAAATGTCGCGTCGCGACAGTTATGATTCATACCATCAAAATTCCAATAATTTAGGTTACGATACGTAAGATTTCATACGAAATAATATCGATAATCTAGAAATATTTCTACTTGTAGTGCTTCCCCCACTGGGTGCGCTTGTACCCAGTACCGTGCTGGTATTATAGTATTCAAATAAAGATAATGATATGTTGAAGCTTAAACAAACGCGTAACTAGATTATGAAGCCTATATTTATCCTCGAGCTCCAGAAGTAAACGCAGATTAAACTGTTAGATCTTCTATCTTCGTTTTTCTAAATTTGTTTTGAAACATATGAAGACCCCATGGCAAGAAGTTGTTAACTAACATTTTTATCAAAAATCAGTTAATAAGCCGTCTAAACTAAATATTGTACACTCTTTCCGTTGGAAATAAATTCAGAACTTGAAAATAATTAGAACATGTTCAAATCATAGGGATGAACATGTTAACTACACTTTTTCATAAAAATCAAATCAGTTACTAATGGGAAGAAGAAAAGGGATATTTATATTATTATTTAATACCTAAAGAAAGAGACAATAAGGAAATTGATGGGGTCAAATGGAATGATATTCAAAAGCTTTTGCCATAAATGGATGAAGTTTCTCGTATTTTTTTTAAAACTTAAGAAGAAAACTTTAACTGTGTATTTAAAAAAATACGTTAAATTTTAAAAATATATGCCTTTATGTTATTTTTTTAATTTGGGAGACTAAAATAAATAATATAACATGTTTACACGTTTTGATTCATTAACCCTCATCATACTCTCACACTGCATGAAGTTGTAAACTACATGTTTTTTAGGAAAAATTAGTATATTTTTATTTTTTATGAAAAAATGAATTTTTCGTACATTGTAAATACTTTGATATTTTAGTAATATTAATATTTAAAAATTAATCTTGAATTAGCAATAAAACATATTTTTCAAAAGTGAAATGCAAATGTCTAATTATCTCAAAATGACTTGAATGTTAGTTAACAACTTCTTGCCATGGGGTCTTCATATGTAAGCATGGAATTTACATCAGTCAATGGCTTGCGTCAATAATTTTGTCAATTCTAGCAAATAAAAAAATTCAACGTAGTTAGTTTAATAAATAGTCTTAAACAAAAGCAGACTGTTACAATAATCTTAAATCAAAGTGAGTAGCATGAACCGGCTGGAGGCGTTCGAAATGTGGATACATCGGAGAATGCTCCGGATACCCTGGACGGATATGGTCAGCAACACAAGAGTTCTTCAAAGAGCTAGAGTGAATAGAGAGTTGCTGACAAATATCAAAATCCGAAAGGTATCGTATTTGGGTCATGTGCTCAGAGGAGAAAAATATGAATTGCTCCACCTGATTCTTATGGGCAAGATAGAGGGTCGTAGAGGTGTTGGAAGGAGACAAATTTCCTGGCTCCGCAATATACGCGACTGGACGGGCATAAGAAGTGTTGGAGAGCTGTTTCGTGTTGCCCAGGACAGGGACGCTTTCTCTCGGATGATAGTCAACGTTGGGGGGACCTGACATGACTCCAAAAGAAGAAGAATCTTAAATCGAATTGAAAACTAAACCATTATTTAATACATTCACTATTTCAGTATCTCACTGTCAAACTCTCTCAGTGTAGGTGGCAGCGACCTATAGTATCAAACCTGAATTTTTTTTCTGTAGATGTACAATATAGTAGGTAAGAAGGTTTGACATTTGAGTTCGGGGGATTTTGGCAGATAACAGGTAATAATACAGGTACGAAAAAATGAGTTAAATAAAACGTAAAAATAGCAAAGTGATTTTTTATGTGTTTAACGGGACAATATTATACTTTCATATTATTCGTAGCCAGACGCTTTTCACTCTCACCAAATACTTGACTCTTATAAATTTAACTTATGGAAGTTATTGTGCGTCCGTCCTGATTAAGATGCACTACAGAATACCGGTAGACGTTTAAAAATAATCAGTGTGGTTTATACAAAGTTTGCTGGTTTTCTCATATTAATAAATAACTAGCTTTAACCCGTCAAAAATGACGGTACTTTTACGTGTCGTTTTAAAAAAATACATTTTGAAAAAAAGATTTCCAAAAAAAAATTTTTTCGAAAAAAAAATATTATAGAAAAGTTACGGACGGACAGACAGACAACGAAATTATTTTAATTGGGACCATGTCCTAGTATTATATAATTACTTTTCGCTGGGGGTCGATAGCCGGAAGATTCTCCGTAATAAGTGGAGAGAATTTTGTCAGGGAATACCTAGCAAGATGTTATCTTAATACGACAGTATTCACGGAACTGACAAATCATCTTTCTGTAGAGAGAGAAAAAATATCTGTTCCGAAAACAAAATAGTATTTGCTTGTTTTCGTTCAGTAAACTCTTTATTCTGGGGACCACACCAGGACAGAGACGTGTGACGTCACGGTGTCTCTGCGTATTTCGTGCCGCGGCAATCCCGGAATCCGATATACACGTCGGACGCGTCAACAACATTTGGGATATTAACATACCAGCACAAAGCGACCAGGTAAGACGCAGAATTGAACGAAAACAATATTTACGTGAATGTGCGCAATTTAAAATGTACCGCGGCAAGGCTCTGCGCGTGTACAGGTCGATTTTTTGGTGATGGTACTTCAAGAATGTATTTTATACCTACCGCGAAAAAGAGACAACGTTATACGACCTCTTCACGCAATGTACCTACTTAAGTTGACGCATAGTATTGGTTATGTACACCGCGCGTAGTGTAAAACATAAGTAAATATTGATTGAATTATTTGTATGTATCTCTACTTGTATTTTTTATTAATAACACCTTAATGTTTCGGAAAAATCTGTAGGTATAATTAATAAAAAATATAAGTAGAGATACAAACAAATAATACAATCAATATTTAAAAATGACAATCTACAATGTTGCTGAATCAACTGAAAAAACAAAATATAAGTATATTTAGAATATTGGTAATGATTCTTATTAAACCATTTTTTAGACTTTCAAAAACTTCTTGGTGCTTATCACAGACCAACAGACATGAACTAACGTAAATTTCTTGATACACGCTTTGGTTCCACGGATGGTTCCAATAATTTTGACTTGTTTAAAAAAATTACTACGAGTTTTTAAATCTTGAAAGGTCAATCTAAATACTCTTTAAAAGTAAAATGTGAAACCAAAAAAAATTAGTAAATATGTCGCGCTTTAATACGATGGTTTTACTTATAAAGACTTGGTATGGAAACAAATTTGAAAAAATCAACTTCGGTGAAAAATATATTTTTTTACTAGGGGATGTAACTATGCAGGAATAAATACTTTAACTGCAGTATAAATGTATCTTAAATAATTATGCGAAGGTGGACATTCTTCCGCTATGATCCAATCCCCTCGCCTAATCTTTTTACAATTTTATTCTCTGTTATGGTTATCCATTCTATGAATATAATAAAATACACCTACTGTTGAAAATAATAAAATATACCTACCTGTTTTAAAGTAAAATTTATTTTATTCTTCTGTCTTCTTCTTCTTTTATCCCTCATCCTATTGGGTCGGGGTCCTTGCACCGCATAGGAGCTTCAAACTCCTCCTATCTTGGGCTTCGCTCTCCACGTCAGCCCAATTTAATTGCAACCTCGCTTTGCAGCAGTCCTCCAATTGTTTCCGCCAGCTCCTCCTAGGACGGCCCCTTGGTCTTCTGCCTTCTGGTCTTGCCTGGAATATCCGCTTAGGCAGTCTATCTGCCTGCATCTTGCCACAACACTATCGAAGAATCGAGAACGGTCTATGTTCTACGGCTATCGGAAGGCACCTGAAACATTCGAGAAACTTCTATAAAAACCTAGAAGCTACGAGAATCTTCTCCTAAACACTGAAAAAGTCTAGGATGTTCGATAACCCGATACACGGATATACATAAATACGGGGCCAGGCCGCGCGTGGCTTGTTGTTATGGACCGCGTTTGACAGCAAAAACAAAGTGACGACGGCCGCAGGCCGCGGAGGCCAGGGTGGCCAACCGTGAGATATCTCAGGCGAATAATTTAGCAAAGTTCTTTTGTAGAGAAATAAACCGAAACGAATAATAATACTTGCGAAAATAGGATGGAATGTTCTATTGAATGTTAAATACAGTGTTAAGCGATAATAAAGTGTCTATTTACGAGTGATAAATTATAAAATAGTGTAATTTAAAGAATAACGTTAACTTATATTGTGTTAAGTAACTTTGTACATTTAAATAATTAATTTATCAGTAGTAAATAAATCGCTAATTAGTTTCCAGCGTTTTCATTCATTCCTCCCGCAGCCGCGACACGAGACAATATGCTTTTATACGCTTTTTTTTGCATACATACTTTGAATTACCTACAGCAAACAGACAAAGAGAGCTAAATAATTGATTTGTATGTATATTTTATTATTATATTATGACTTTCAAAGCTTGTGCTATATCTTCTGTCTCTACATTATTCCTTTTTTGTTTTTAAATTTCTATATTATTATGCTTTTCTTGTGCTTCTTGCTTTTTACTATATATTATATTTATCTTTATTTGTTTGTATCTGTATTCTAAGTATTTTCTTCTCACTTTGTCATTACTATGTTTACATGTTATTATGTTTTTTTTTCTTCTCTAAACTATATACCTATTCTGCTAATGTACACTCTACCTATCTATTGTAAAAGCCCAATAGGGCGTTAATTAATAAATAATAAATAAATAAAATCATGTGTAAAAGATATACCGGCAACAGATTCGTCAGTGGCCGACTGTACAGCGCCATGAGAAAAAAATCGACCTGTACCAAGTACCCAGTACATGTACCTCGTATGAGACGCGAGTGAAATCGTACAGTATCGATTCCAAAAGGTATTCTACCTGTCTAGTCATTCTCTCATTCATAGACGTAAAAATCATAGGGTGTTTCGGAAGGCTATGGGAGGCAGTACCGTACTGCACACGTGTAATAAAAATGCCACTGGAAAAACAAGCAGAAACACCCGGCGACCTGGCATGATCAGATAAACCAAATATTCGGCCGTATTCTGAAAATATTAATATTGGGATCTTAAGATTGTTATCCCAACACTTCAATAAAAATTAAAAATAAACGAGACGTAGGTGTGCGTCGCCAAAATCTGCAAAAATCCCCCGAACTCAAATGTCACAATATCCAAATCTTCTCGCCTACTATACTGTACATCTGCAGAAAATATTTCAGATATGATACTACAGCGTAAGACCGTCGGTTGCTGGCTTAGTCTATATTGTAATATTATTAATATTTTTAATATTTAAGGCATTAACTTTGTGGTTAGACATTACAACAGAGTGCTAGTTCAATTTGTATAAACCACTACCAGATTTTAGGTCTACCGATTTCGAGACCTACCCATCTCTTCGTCAGGACCAACACTACACTACTATGTTCACAACACTATACACTACAACCATAGTATTGTTAAACTTTCACAAAAGGACAAGCGTGCACTAATTGGCCTACAGAACTATCAGGAATCTACGAGGGAGAGAGAGTGAGAGGGGGCGGGGTCCGAAGTGGGTGTTACCGAATGTAGATTCCTGATTGTTCTGTAGGCTAGTTAGTGCACGCTTGTCCTTGACAAGATTAACACTTATGTGATAAATATTAGTGAAAATTTAATAATACTATGGTTGTGGTGTATACATAGTGTTGGTCCTGACGAAGAGACGGGTACGTCTCGAAACCGGTAGATCTAAAATCTGGTAGTGGTTTATACAAATTTAACTAACATTCTGTTATAATGCAATATATTACCTGCAATTATGCAATTATGGCCAATAAGAATCTGTCAAAAGAAGCAAGACTAGCGGTACATAATGGCGTTCTAGTGCCAACCCTTATGTATGGAAGTGAAGCCTGGAATTGGCAAAAGAGGAATGAAAGTAGACTGAATGCGGTTGAAATGCGGTCACTAAGACGCTTGTGTGGAAAATCTTTGGTCGATAGAGTGAGGAATGAACAAATTAGAAGTGAATGCAATGCTGGCTGTAAATGTGGTAGATAGAATAAAGAAAAGGAGTGCTGAGATGGTTTGGTCATGTGGAACGTATGAACGAGGAAAGGATGGTTAAGAAAATATATGAGGCGAATGTTGAAGGCAACAGGAATAGAGGGCGTCCGCGAAAGACCTGGCACGATCAGGTACTACAAGTATTTGAGGATGGCCCTGTTAAAAGCCGCAACAACCGTAGAACGTGTATGAGACGATGTATGAATGTGGCCGAAGCAAAAGTGGTGTGCCAGGATAGAAGAGTGTGGCGTTCAATCCTCTCTGCCTACCCCTGCAGGGAAACGGCGTGATGGTTAGTTAGTTAGTTAGTTATTACCTGAGAAATATTCGATGCCCGAACACGATACAGTGCCCGCGTATTAGTCGGGTCGAATATATAATATAAATTTTCACCACCACTCCGATATTTATACTTTCCTTCGCATGTTGTCAGTTGGACGTGAAGTTGGCCCCATAATATACATTATTTATAGACGCTTGCGTCATCGCACAAAAATAAATTAAAACAATACTTTGCAAGTTAGACGGGAGGTGGCTGTAACCGAATATTTTAAATTAAAAACAAATGGATACCATAGTTTGAATGGTACGACGCCGTTAGATGTAAAGTACATTTCTGCTTCGGCTAAACAAATTATTCAAAATGATTCACTAAGAGTGGGTACACAAAACAATATTATTTCTAATCAAATTTATAATTAACTTTGTTTTAAACACTTAAGTTTATTTATTAAAACCTACCGGTTTCGGAAAATATTATTTTCTTCGCCATGTTTATATAAAACTAATACAAAACAGGTCATTATAATCAGAACACATAATTCTCTATATAACAATGTCGCTAGTGGTGTTTTCATGCTAACACAAATACACTACCATTTTGCAATAATTTTATTTCTATATTTTATTTGGATTTTTTGAAAAAACGAAGCAAATTCAATATAATTTCATTGGGATTAATATCTTTGTTTGTTTGAAGAAAAACATTTCGGATGTATTTTAAAAAAATATTTTTTGATTTGTATACCACCGGGAAATAAAAATAACCAATTAATGTAAAACTGAAATTCTAACATAAAAATTTCGTCATTTTTACGGGTTACAGCAAGTAATTATTTAATTTTCTGATCTACAATGTCATTTTCCAACACTTAAATGAAACAAAAATATATATCTTTTTTTTTAAATAGGTATATAGAAATAAATATGATAAAATAATTTTAGGACTCATTTTTTATTAACGCAAAGTCCATAAGGACACTGTTGCGTTCTAAGTGACTTACAAGAGTTAAACCATTTTCCCTACAAACCGACCCGTTGCATCAACTTGCATTATGGTAAACTTTCGTAAAAACCATAGATTTTTTACGAAAACAGGTTGTTTGATTGGTGGAAAATGCTAAAATCGATGACTGAAAGATTTCTATTAACCAAGTTGATAGAACCGGTCCATTGAGGTTAAAACTGCAATTTCGGTCAAATTTTTAAAGATTTTTTGTCGTATAACTTCATAAAAAACTGAACAATTTGTCAGGCTCAGAGTATGTCGTGGGCTCAATACATGAACTAGATAACTGAAAAGACTTATGAGATAATTGTATTAATTTATTTATTTTATTAATTTATTTTAGGGAAAATTAACATCATAATGCTTATTAAAATTATGTCAATTATAAATTTTTCACTGAATGTAGTACTTTATTAGAACATAGTATATTAGAATATGGTAATTTATTAGAACAAGTGTAACATAGTAAAATAATTTTAACAGCGAGTGGAGAGGGTGGAGGGGAATGTGGGACGGGAGTAGAAAGGAAGATAAATTGTACGAATTAGTTTGGGTGCGGTTGTGTAGATATTGTTTGTTTTATGTCTCTTAAGACCTTTGTCTAATACTAATAATAATACTAATAATAAATAAAAATGTACATAAAAAATAAATAATAATGTACCTTTTTGTAGTTAAGACCTTCTTTTCCTCGTTAATCAATCCTTAATGCATATATTTTTTTAAATATATTATTTATTATTTTTTATTGTTTTGTATTGTATATAAATATATTATATATAAATATAAAACTGATTAATAACATTGTAATGAACCCTTCAGAAAAATGTATGAAGTATCAATGAAAAACAAAAATAGATATTACCAGATATAGTGTAAACTCAACTTCCGAGCGAAATTCGTTCCATAAACGTGCTCATATCTCATTCCCGTTTTTATCATTTTATTCGATTTGGCTGTCCACCGTGTATCCGAACACACCTACGCACTCTATTATCGGGGATTACCCTAACATTGAATGAATGGATATTTTGAGTTCTCAAGTCGTCAATCGTTACTTATTTCACAGCATAACATGAGTTCTTTCATCTAATTTCGTTGAGTTATTAATAAGGTTAGGTGCTCATTTCATGTAATACCTACATATTATTCGTTCCATTTTATTTCCATTGTGTTTAAAAGTTTTAACTCTTATAAAATAATTTCAAATTAAATTTAATTACATTACCTCTTGCATACGTGAAAAAAGTGACATTTATTTATAAAATGAACAAACGGATAAAAAAATGCTAGCTTTTCGAACAAAAATTTGCCGGTGTTAAATTTTAATTATTAAATTTCTTAGTAAAAAAAGAACAGTGCTGTATTATTTATCACCCTTTTGAATTATTCGTATTCGTATTCGCCGAATAGTAGGCTTGATATTCGTATTCGTATTCGTTTTCGTATTCGTATTCGTATTCGTATTCGTATTCGTATTCGTGAAAGTAGCATTCGTTGCATCACCAGTTTTCACATTATTTTTGTGTTCCGCACCTTATTGAGACTATTCCCTCCAATTGCGGTGGACTAGAATCGTATTACCGATGGGTCCTTAGCCTGTCAAATGGTGAGGTCTATTACCTATTAAACAGAGCCTTCTCCGTTTACCTTCCAGCGGAAGGCTGCGGTTCGGGTCACGTCCCGCGAGACCTCGCCGTGCCCACCGTACCCGGCGGTCGCCCACACAGCCTCAATCGATACGTGGCTCGATCAAACGTCGGACACTCTCGAAAGTTTCACAATCGGCGCTTTTTACCGTAGCCAATTTTACAATCGAGACTCTCAACTGTGACAAAACGCTCAAAAGTCCTATTTATTCAATAATAACCGTAAACAGTAATCATCAGCAGAATTAGGAATGAAAGTAGACTGAATGCGGTGGATATGCGGTCGCTAAGACGCCTGTGCGGAAAATCTTTGGTCGATAGAGTGAGGAATGAACAAATTAGACGTGAATGCAATGCCGGCTGCAGTGTGGTAGATAAAATAAAGAAAGGAGTGCTGAGAAACAGGAATAAAGGACGTCCGCGAAAGACCTGGCAGGATCTGATACTTCGGGTATTTGAGGATGGCCCTGTTAAAAGTAGCAACAACCATAGAACTTGTGTGAGATGAATGTGGCCGAAGCAAAAGTGGTGTGCCAGGATAGAAGAGTGTGGCGTTCAATCCTCTCTGCCTACCCCTGCGGGGAAACGGCGTAATGTCTAGTTAGTTATTTAGTTAGTTAGAGTCTCCTGAAATTTGTATTAAGCGAGTGAGAGATCAAAAGAGTTCATATTCATATACAATGCATATTCATACAGGGTGTGCATATACTTTACGGGTGGATTCCTGCCTTGATAATGAGTCGAATATGTTCAAGCAACCATGGAGTTTATGGAGATATGCAATATCAAAGTTGTCTTTTTTTTCAATATTTCTGACATTATTTTTGACATATTTATGGCATTATTGGGTGGGGAGGAGCATACGGCAATAGCGAATCCACTTGAAGTTATATAGGGAGACATTTTTTAAAGTGATATTTTTTTAATTAATTTTCTCGACACAAACATTCTTCACAATATTCCCAGTTCCGAAATTTAAAAAAAAAATTCAAAGAATCTCTTTTATATAAATAATTAAAGGAAATGTTTATGCAAAACTTAAAACAGGCATATCCTTAAGATTTCAAAATGCTAAAATATAACACCAAACAATATTAGCAAAATTATATATATTTAGTAATAAATAATTTTAATAGCATCCCTACAGAAATTAAGATAATTGATAATTGAAAAATAATTTAAACGAAAACTACAACACAGTTAAACAATAAATATTTATTCAAATATGTGCATAAAAAATATGTAATTACATATATAAAAGTGTAAGTCCCTCTCCAAGCACTTTTATATAATACGGTCTTTTTTTAGAGAGGTACAACGAGAAAAATTGTGTATTATTTTTAATATTAACAGACTAGAAAAAAATTTATGAACTGTATGCATTAAATAAATAAATCAATAAAATATATCAAATAAACAAAACCTTTCTGCATGTCAGATTGCTCAACGCAAGAATTTTTTGATTTGTTAATAATAAATAGCCAATGGCAGATAGGATAGAGTCGTTTAGCATGTACAGTAGTGTGTGTCATTTTTTCAACTTACGAAATTTCGAATTTAGTAGTTTTCATTAAAACTGGTAAAATCCGTTCATTTTATGAAAGCCGCTTGCATTAGTGTGGGTAAAAATGCGTTTACAACTCTCGTGACATTATTTTGATTAATTATATATTTTTTTAATTAGAGCGAATTATAGTATAGTGATCCAATCAAAATTTGTGTCCAGTGGCCAAAAAAAATGTAATTGCTTTGTGTTTTTCGTTTTTTACCTACGGTGGCTTATGTAACATGGCCCACTAGCTTATTTTTTTCTATTTTATATTATTCAATTTTTTTTAATATTTGTAGAAACGTCCATCGCTATTATTTTTTTGTCTAATACCTTATTAATTCATTAATTAATTATTTATTTATTTTTCTATTTTTTAATATTCGTTATAACTTCCATCTTTATTATTTCTTTGCTTAATACCTTTATCAGTTAAGCAATACGATTATTAAATATTGCCCCATTTGCTGAATATTTTATTTCCATTGGCAGTCTTTTTTACAATTTAGTACAATAATATCCAATGAATCTCTGCACAAATTTAGTTTTAGTAATTTTTTTTGCTGTATCTCTTAGGCTTAGAGTGCTGTTTTTATATATGTATTTTTTAAATATCTGTGGATAAATATTTTTTTTATTATTGCAAAAAATGAGGGTAAACACAACACTGTTTTATTCCACTATATATTTATTTTGAATTGTTAAAACGTTTTCGAGATTTCTCCCATTGTCAATAACAACACGTTTACAACTTATTTTTTATATATATTAATTCCTTACATATAACTCTTTGAATATTTATTTTGAGCTCATTTGAATTGGCATGTTTATAGGCTGATCCCCCCTCCCAATTGCGTCTATTTTCCTCTGATACCACCGTCAAAGCGAATTTTAATTAATTAGCGATTAAACCAGGTAAAATTCGCTTTCGTCTAAATAAGAAATCCCACGCCGCACACAACGGTATTCCGCACAATTGATGACGGACACTTTCCCTTCGCGAAGCTACCTGGGGTCTATGACCGGCGGTGTGCCTGTTACACATAACACTGCATCGATTGTGATTTTCTCAGAACGTGGAATTACAACAACGCCACAGACAGAAGTTGTGTCGGCACCGTCGTTTGGTTATGATTTATGGAAATCAAAGCGAGGCTCCCTTTTTCGATTAGGTGAACTTTCCCCGAACGAACGCTTCAGGTCAACGTCACCGATGGCGGTCAGTTCTTGGATGAGGGACTGCTTTACTCATTTACTAGCCTAACCTTAATTTGCCTTCGTATTCTGACCTGATCTCTTTTTCACTTTTAAGCGCAGTAGACAAGATTAAAAAGGAATGAAAGTACACTTAAAGCTGTGGAAATGCGGAAATCTTTGGTCGATCGGGTGAGGAATGAACATATTAGAAGCGAATGTAGACTATGTCACTGAGACTGTTTGGTCATGTGGAACGTCCGAACGAGGAGAGAATGGTTGAGAAAATATATGAGGCGAGGGTTAAAGGCAGCAGAAACAGAGGACATCCGCGAAAGATGAAACAAATAATGGAGGTATGCCCTGTTAAAAGCTTCAACAACAATAGAGCGTGCATGCGAAGATGTATGAATGTGACCGACGCAAAAGTGGTGAGTCATGATAGAATAATTTTACGTTCTATCTCTTTACCTACTACTTTGGGGATGCGGCGTGATGGTTAGTTCCTTAGTTAGTTAAAAAAGGGTCGATTAGGTGAATTGGTCACGATGAACGAATGATTAAGAAGTGAATAATAGGAAAATTATATGACTGAAAGTTATATGAGTGCGTAGAGGACGGTCGCGGAAGACTTAGGGGGATCAGGTAAATCAGATATTATGATCCTGAAAGAACTTCAAAAATTGACAAGCTTGCTCGAGAAGATAGATGCTCTATCTACCTTCTCAGGGAAATAGAACGAATTAAAAAAAAATTAAATTGAAAGTAAATTGAATATTATAAATAACCAGGTCCTTTTTACAAATAGTGATCTTTTAAATTTATTTTCATGTTAAGTAGGTACTTTATTATTATTCATTTTCCATAAACGTATAACTTTTTAATATTTTGATTGTCTATACTTTGATTTTTAATTTTAATTTTGTTAGTATACAATTATATCCTGACGAAGGGGCCATGGGCTCTGAAATATGTTGATATTTTCAATACAAAAGTGATGAAAACAAAATTTATTTCTATTACTTATATTAATAATGTCGCCACTAAATTATTTTGCTGTGTTTGAAGAAGAAATAATTGATCATTTACATCATATTTTTTTGCAAAAGAAAACCCACTTAGCTGCGGGTTGTTGGTATCCTTTTTTTTTGTTAACAAAGTAAATTTAATACTATGTGACATAAGTTTAGAAATGTAAATTAATAATAAAAACATTACCAAGATAAAACATTACTTAATCAGTAGAAATATTTTTTATTTATTAGTGATATTGTCTTTTATAAAATTGCGAGAAAGTTTACTAAATATTTTCGGTAATACAATGAATGTCCTTTGACCATATTTATTAGATACTTTTGGTATGAGCACTTCTTCGTATTTCGTAAATCTAGTACCATGTTTATATGGCAATCGACGTGTATACGTATTGTCTTCACGATACCTCGTTTCTAATTTATAAATAGCAAAACATATTGTAAAAAATAAAGACTAATTACGATCCACGACATAAGATAAAATGAAAATTAAAGCAAATGATAGGGAATAGGATTGGGTGGAAAAATGGTGAGAAGTTTGGAAAAATTTTAATATACTATTTCAATTTATTTGTTTGGTATAAATATTGCCTAATGAACTGAATTTCAGTGGCATTAACAATTTCAATAATTAACAAAATAACAATGTCTTGCAGTATTATAAAAAAACAGATAAGTTGCATTTTTTGGAAGGGGGGGGGGTTGACATTAAAACACCACGCTTGCCAGACGGGTTGGTGAGTTTTGAAATCAGCCGCCCTTAACATAACAGACGTTGTTTGTAGCCGCCCATTATGAGTCAGACGCCACTGCCTGTTGGTCTATGAGAGGTATTTTATTTCCCTCCTACCCTTCATATCTGGCGAGCTTTCCCCTATCCGCCACCTGCAAATACATCTCCTAGCGGTTACAGGCTCCGGCGAAGATGGTAGGGTATGGCAGAGGCCTGTATCCAACAGTAGAGAAATAAAGGCCGAGGAAGAAGAATGAAAAGTTCCATTATATATGTATAAAATATGAAATACAATTTTGAGGTCCACACTTATCCTACGTGGAGTAGGGGGATTTTAAGCTTCCACGAACAAAATTGGCAGGAACACGAAATAGTTTGTACTATAAAAGTTTTAAATTGTTCAATATACTGCCAGTAAATGTGAAAGAAGTAAATAGACTCATTACTTTTCGTAGGTTAAGTGCAAATATGTTAAAAGTAAGATTAATGTTTGATCATGTTTTGTTGTTCCATCTTTTTTAAAAAGCCTTCTTTATTTTGTACCAGATGTGAAAGTATTTCTATTTATGATTATTTATGTTATAATTGATTGCTATGTTAATTAATGTTTAATTACTAGATGTAAAAATGTGTACGTTTTTTTCAACTATGTGAAAATATACAAACAAACATAAACAAACATTACTTTACTATTTACTTTACTTTACTTTATGCATTAATTATCTCATATTATGTAACTTATTTTCTTCTTTATATATTTATGTACTGTATATATATATATATTAGTACATAAATATATAAAGAAGAAAATAAGTTACATAATATGAGATAATTAATGCATAAAGTAAAGTAAAGTAGTATAATAAAAGTATATATAATATATATATATAAAAGTGAAACTCCCTCTCCAGACACAAGAGTTAGTCTCTTTTTGGAGAGGTACAATGATAAAAAAAAATTATGTACCTAAATTTTGTTTTTATGTATCAAATATGTATATATATATATTAGGTCCTTACATATGAAATTGGCGTTTTGCCGTACTGGCAAATTTGATCTCAAATATCTTCTCTTTGGTTAGGAATTCCAAATCCAAATTTATACAGCTATTTACTCATGTATTTGTGTTTTGAAAATTATAATTTATTTACTTTTTCCTCAATTGCTTTTTTCTTTGCGTCACTCAGTTTACAAAATGAAAAACTTGAAATATCGCGTTATTTACGAGTACGAGTTCCACCGTGGCACCAGTGCTGCAGAAACGGCTCGAAGGATTAATGATGTGTATGGCGACGGTGCCGCAAAAGAAAACACAGTGCGTTTTTAATGTTCTTAGGTTTTCACGGCCGCTCAGAATCTTCAAGTTTGTGTTTACTGGGGTATTATGCCGTGTTGTTACGACCTTTCGGGCCGACGTTTCGGATCCCATTGCAGGGTCCATCATCAGGGCTGATGTGTTGTCTTGAATGTTGGTGTTGTGGTTAAGTATCGGCTTGCAATACCGTGCCGAAGTCAAGATGTGTTTGTATTGTGTTGTATGTATGATTCATCTGTTTTCTGATCACTATCTCTGCGGAGTCTGCGACGAGAATGACTTTGAAGCGCCGGATACCAAGATGTTTTTAATTTGAGACCATCATCTCTATTAATGTTTATCGGATGCTTGTAGATTTCTAGTGCTTCCTTGATAAGACGCGCATGGTGACTCTTAGCTTTCCAAGGATTTTCGGGTTCGAATGCAAATGATGGCCGGTATCCAGAAAATGCTCAGCCAGTGCTGATTTCTCTGGATGACCGAGTTTGCATGCCCGTTTGTGCTCGTTGACCCTTTTGGAAATGGTACGCGCCGTTTGCCCCACGTATACTTTATCGCAGTCTTGACAATCGAGTCTATACACACCGTCCGTTTCTAAGCGATCTCGATCCTTTGCTGATCTCAACATATCTTTAATTTTGAAGTTGGCACCAAAAACTGTCTTAATGTCTCTTTTCTTGAGAGCTCTGGCAATTCTGTCTGTAACGCTTTGGACAAAAGGCAGAAAGGCGATGCCTTTGCACTCAGGTTCTGTATGTTTTTCAGGGCGAACAGACCTCGTACTTATGACGCGTTGTATCTGTCGCTTCCGGTAACCATTGCCTTCCAGTGCGTCGCTGAGTGTTATCATTTCCTCCTGTAGATATTCATCTTGCATCCTGCTCAAAAAAGAGGCCTCATCAACACTTTGGCCACGAGGGCCAAAAGGATATGCCAAGATGAATATCTACAGGAGGAAATGATAACACTCAGCGACGCACTGGAAGGCAATGGTTACCGGAAGCGACAGATACAACGCGTCATAAGTACGAGGTCTGTTCGCCCTGAAAAACATAC
>JADDOH010020499.1:0-17314 GCA_016648135.1 Agrypnia vestita | reverse complement strand
CACAACTATGGGGTGTAGACAATATCACTCGATTCATTTGTTGTCATCATTGACATGTTCAAATTGTATTGTTTTACGGTGTTTTTCATTTCGATTATTTAGTTTCTTGATAAATTCCAATTCTAACGTTCTTTACCGAGTTTTATTAACATAATTTTATTATGGGTTTGCCAATCAATTTTTTTCCCACACATTCTTTCGTCGGATTTGCTCAATTTTCAGAAAGGACCCTTGAATTGCCTTTTGAAGATTAGTTTCCACTTTTTAATACGAGACGGGCATTTTCTTTTTGTTCGTAAAACAAATTTATATTCCGTCTCTTATTTGCCACCTCAGAATTAGTAGCCCTTAGGCATCGCCTTACTTGCTATTATATACCTATGATTTTGGATATCTGCTGCTAATTTGTGTTATATTGTATACTATATGAATAACAAAATGAAAGTAAAAAATAATAATTTTAACCGATTAAGATCACTTTCATTTTCACTCTTGCTTCAAATGGTTGTGTTTACTATCCATTTCGAGACAAATTCAGGATATAAGACCCTTAAGAATAAGTAAAAATATTTAGAATGTTTATTTAATAAAAAAAATAAGAACGTATATAATACAATTTAAAGAGTTGGTTTTCTGAGCCCAATGAAAAGATTAAGTACCTACCTAATCCAATGCACAGAGTTCTAACCGACCTACGCTCACTAGGCAAACAAGTGCGAACAAGCTAATCAACTTCAAACAGGATGAATATTATAAATAAACAGAGATGTGATGTGTCATTAAAAATCATGTTTCTTAACTTGAAGTAAAGTGGATTGAAAATAAATAGTATTAATCAGCCTTGCGTGAATGTAACAATAGCTGGTGCATTTAATGATGAAACAATGGCTGAACACTGAGTTGGCAATATTACGAAACGAGTATTCAATTGTGCGACATTGGAGAGTGTTTACATTAAACAATTACTACTCAATAAGCTGGAATTCGCGCAACTCGCAGTATTTGTGGTTTTTATCATTAATTCTAAACTTGTCGTGACATGCCTCGGGTGCATGTACATAAAGACGCACATACAGGTGCTCCATAGACGAGATGAACCACGGACGAGACACGATATGATAACTCTCAGTACCGCACACACTTGTTGAAATTTTGATCTGGAGATGATCAGAGATCAATTTCAAATTAGTAGAAATAGACAATAATTCAAACCCATGTACAAAGTCCCTAGTACCTAAAGGTAATAAAATCATTAATGTTTAATATTTAGAAATAAAAAGAAATTTGAATTCGGATGCTACGTAATTTGCTTTATCACTTTATTTATTATTTATAATATCACATTCGCTCACTCTTCTCTACTAGCAATATTCTCGTTACAACCATCCTTCCCCGTCCTCCAATAACTCCGCCTCCTTCCCCTTTGTCAGTATCTAATTAATAATTTGTTCATATTTCACCTAAGCCATGTTCTGCTATATTGAATGTAGTTAGCTTAATACTTCACCTATCGGTGAGAAATTAGTTTAATACTTCTGTCACTCTCGAAACTCGAGTATGTAGGTACCTATAACTATTTAAGTTAGAGGTATCTTTGGATCTGTATGACGTTTGTGTGCACGCGTCGATTCTCGCTGTCAAATTCAACGTCATGTGTTAGTATAGACGTACCACTATAAATTGGCGTGCGAGGGAGGGCGTCCCTATCGCGTAACAGAAGTTGTCAGGGTGTAAATTTATTACATATTACATAATGTACAGAATGTCCGGTGACCGGTGTCAGAGCCTTTAATAGAAATTTGGTCGAGCAACACTAAAGAAACGAAACAGTCGTGGCGGCCGCTCTATCTGTCAATCTGTCAAACGGTAATATCGGTCCATTATTCGCAAAACTTTAATACTTCATTGGCAATTGTTCTTGCACCATCTCAAACTGTTTTGGATGTTTTGGACATAATAATTCAGTGTATATTGGTAATCAAGATGTCACAGCTCCCGAGCAAAAACGAAATTGAACTGAATGACAGGGCGAGGGGTTACCGCCGGGTGCGAGCGGGGCGGGTTTCAGTTCCAAAGTCGCCGCACGCCAATTTACGTTGGGTAAGCAATAGATATATATATTTTCTCTAATTGATTTTAATTGTGAATTTTATATTATTTTACTCGAGTTTCGAGAGTGACAGAAGTTTTAAAATTTCTCACCGATAGGTGAAGTATTAAACTAACTACATTTAATATAGTAGAATATGGCTTAGGTGAAATATGAACAAATAATTAATTAAATACTGACAAAGGGAAACTGGCGTAAGGTGAAAGGATGATTGTAACGAGAATATTAGAATAAATTTCTGAAAAGTTAGACAAATTAAAGCTATTAAATTCCAAACCTTTATTCCGAGTTAACTGCTACTGGAGAGTGGAATAACGTGTGCAACAAATTCGTACCTCAGAAACTGCCTCAAGTCAAAATTCTCATAAAACTCTCACCCGCGGACACGGGTTATTAAATGTATTGGAGCATTTTCTAACACGCGCAGCGCTTTTTGTGGAGCCTTCTAATGGGAGCGGAAATAATGGGAGTGGCCGCCCGGGGTGCGCTAATTGGTGACGCCGAAAGACAAAAATTCTAAAGTAATTAATAATATTTTTTTATATTTTTATTTATAAATATTTATTTCCTATGCACCTAGTGATGTTATGAAGGAAGAACTGTTTGTGGAATTGAGAGTAACAATTATTACAATGTGGATTACATTTCACTTCTGCATTTAAAGAGTTTCTTTCACATATTTTCAGTATTCTTACCTAGTAGTCTTACCTCTACACTGTGAGTACAATCAAATGGAAAATTCCTTTGCAAAATTACTTCAGCTGACCATAAAATGTTCTCGAACCACATGATATATATTTCCCCTTTATTCTCTGAAAAACAATGTCGTTATAATATCCTAAGGTAAAATAAACGGAACTTACACATTTATATACGATATTTCTATCATGATATAACAAAGATATGTCAAGACATCTGTCAAATGATAACATTTCTATATTTATAACGGAAATATGGCCTTTAATTTAATATTTAGACACTATTGATGGAGAAATTAGTACAGGCGTGTGAAATAAATTGCTTTTTAACCAATTCTAAAATGCACCCAAGCCTTTTTTTAGACGACTTTATTGTAAAATTGATGTATCTCCCATACATGACAAAAGTGAAGATGTGTTCCCCAAATTTAAAAAACCGTGTAAGATGAAAAAGTGTGTGAAAAGGTGTTTTAAAAAAATGTACAAAAAACAGTAATAACGAAAAATCAGGTAATAAATTCTATCAAATTTATTAAAAAATGTAATATTTTAATTAAGAAAAAAAATCGGTAACACAAAAAAAAAATAGTTTATGATTATAAAAAATCCGAATTCCCATAAAATAATGAAAAGCTTATTCAATATAATAACCTGATAATATACGCGCACGTTTATGTTCGACTGGACTAAAACCATCACTTTCAACACTAGAAATGCCTGACACCTAACGCGTTTAACGTGCTTATATCCAACAATGTCTTTTGTTTGTTGTTATTGTTGTTGTTAAATTTCTTATTGTTAGGAAATCCGTTATCCACGTGTGTGTATTTTGTTTCCCAACACGTTTCTCGATGGACCGCGCAACAGCGGCGCTCGCTATTTTTTATTATATCGCCGAGTTATGCAACAACGAACGGGCGGATATCAAAAATATTCAAATTTCCTATTGTTTTTAATTATAAATTGACTAGCGGGTCGTTCCCTGCCCGGTTAAATATTTAGTTAAAAGTAAGTTTGCGGAGAGAAGATTCTATTTTTTTTGCAAAGCCTCTAAATAATAAGGTTTCCATTTTATCCAGGCAGGAGGTTGATGTGGTGTCCGGGAGAATGGTAAGGAATAACTATATTTTCTTCAGGGTTGTAAAATGCAACTAAGAAATGCATTATTCAGTTCTATTGTATTTTTCATATTGTGTACGATTGTATTTTATTTTTGGAACACAACCAAATGATAGAATACATAATAATCAAGATTTTATAAGGTATAAAGAAAAATATAAAATAAAAACTATCTGTCGTTCTTCACTTACATGTTTCTATTGTACAATATTTCTCAAAGGCCATATAACTTGAATTAATAAAAATGACCAATTACAAAGAAAGAGAAAATAATTATTGCAAAAAAAATTGTTCGATTTTTGTGTGAAAAGAACCTAGATAGAAAATAGAGAAGACAGAGAAAAAAATAATATAAAACATTTAGGGTACCTTAGTACAGTGAAATCCCAATCATTTTGCAATTTGGAAATAATAGTAATAAATTTTATTTGGAGCGCATTATATTTATATCTGGGTAGTGGTGTAAAGGAGAAGAGGGGAGATGGCATTTTTTTCGTAAAGTCCTAAAGAATAAGTTTGCAAAACTTGGTTCAAATTTATCAAACGGTGTAGATTTGTATGGAAAATATATTAGGTGGATTTTGGGGGGGGGGGGGCGTAAAACAGAGGGAGTGAAATGCTGCCTACGTTACCCCCAGGGAACTAAAAATAAATATACAAAATTTGAGTCAGATCTGTCAAACCTGTAGATTTATCTTGGTGAGGGGGTAGGGTAAAGAGGGGAAAGAAGAAAGCTTATGTTTTCCACCGGATGATAAAGAATAAGTATGAAAAATTTGAGTAAGATCGATCAAACGGTGTAGATTTGTGTAGAGAACAGATAGACTGACAGACAGACAGACGTGGAGATTTACAGGTATAGATTTTGGGAATCGTGTCCTGACTATGTATACTATGTAATCATTCTTTTTTGTGTACCGTGTTATTTAAAAATCAAAATCGTCTAAAAAAGAGTTGGGAATAATTAAAGTAGGTACTCATTTTATATAAAATTCTTGACGTCAAAATTGACGAGGAATTCAACGTTAAATAATAAGGGTCATATAATACGAAAATCAATGAGAATAAAACCGAATATTTTTGATAATTACATGTCGAAAAATACGATATATTTCTATAACAATATAATGAGTATCAATGTCACGTGTCCCTATGATTGTAAAAGGTTTGTATCGTAAACTAAGTGATATGTTATGAAAAAAGAAAATAATAAATAAAAGTATCGCCCAGTTCGGACTTTTCCGCAAGGCCGCCGAGAGGTAATGTAGACCAAAAGGTAGAGGCTGAGATTAAGCAGCTTCATCAAGTTAACGTTCCTAACTGTTGTCGCACCGGTCAGTTAGTAAGGTTCGAGGCAGATGACCTATTGCTAGTTACATAAATGAAACTTGCCAGGTGCACATTTTTAATTATTTTTTTAATTTGATTCAAATCGTTGAAAGTAATCAGTGGGTGAGTCATAATGATCGTGCGGTGCTTTATCTCACAGTCACTTGTCACTACTCGAGTGTGAGCAGATAGACGTGCAGATGCCCGCGGATGAAGAAGGCATCCAGGGTCGTCCTTGGAGAGTCACTCGAACGAAAAAGAAAGTCAGGTCGCGTGATATCCCCCGAGGCGGAATTTTGATAATATACTTGTAACCAATGAACAAGTTGCGTAAACAAAATATTACAAATGTACCTTCCCATATGTGAATATGTCTACCTACATATTATGTCAAAACCAAGCGAGTTCGGCTATGGTATTCTGCGGAGTACCTGCCTACCTAGATTTTCATCAATCACGACTTTGTTTCACAATGATAATAAGCCGCCCGCGACGCGATTGATATAACCATTTTTACAATGTTTATGTTAATTTATATAGCGCCATTTTTGCGTAAGAAGCGTTCTTTGTTTACAGGCGGTGTGGATACACCATCTTTAATCGTGAAACCGGTCTATATTAATCCTAATCTAGAGGCTGGTAATCTGGCGGTCAGTGGTTTGAACCTCATTCATTCATTCATTCATGAAAAGCGCTCATTAAAGACCGGTTATTAAATCAGTTGTTACGATAATAGTTGAAAAAAACATAGATTTTAGCAAAAAACGAATTGTTTGATTGGTGGAAAACGCATATAACTTTGCTTTTCGCTTATTATTACTAATCAAATAACCGAACTTAATAACAATGGTATGCCACGTATTTTGTGTATTTCTATTATGTATGTAATAATGAACATTCATGTTTTAAAACGAGCAAATTTTGTATGAACTTTGATTAATTTTAATGTCGACCGGTTTCGATTCCTCTATACCTTCGTCAGGACACACGCACTTCAACTGTTCCATAAGATAAAATATATAGGAAATATGCCATTATATGGACAGGTGGGGGCGCGGCGCGCGGCCTCATTCGTGCTGGTGTATGGGAAGGAGATGACAGAGGAAAGGGGCATATAATCAAAACCGTTTCCCTACCCGCCAAGTTTTCTCCATAACCAGCCACCATCACCCATCGGTGGTTATGGTGGTAGATAGCCCATGGTGTCACATCGAAAATATGCGAGTTTGGTGGGGGTGGATGTGCGTGGGTGGGAGTGGGTGACGAAAATGTGCTTTCTAGCACATTGCTTTGTTATGGGAAGGCCACAAATGCTTCAGATTGTTTCAAAATAGGCGCGCCGACAGTGTCGGTGAGTCTAGAAGTTTCCTGTACATTCGATAAATTTCTTGAAAGTTTTGGAAGGAGAATGTTCTAGAAGGTTCGCGAAAGTTCTATGACGATCCAAACAGTGTACTAAAAATCTACGCGTGTGAAGCCGCGCGGGCACAGCTAGTATTAAATAAGTTCTTTAAATTTAGTTGGTGATTAAATGTATTAGATTTAGTGTTGATGGACTTTTTAATTACTAACATTTCTAAATTATCTAACCTAAAGTCTCTATCATGTATATTATGCAAAATTCCAAAGCCAATTTCTTTTTATTTCCTTTCTTTTAACTCGTGGCGTCTGCTTGCTTGCCGTCGAAAAAACTTTGGATCGATTTTTAACCCTTTTCCCGTGATCCAATCGAGCTGAAACTTGACAAGTAGACTCGTGGCGACGATCAAGAAGATCTATCAAATTTTCGTTTAAAAAAATGAATAATTATAGTATAATTTCGGATTTTTAGAAATTTTATTGGTTTTTTCAAATTGGAATCATTAGAAAAGTTTGATTACTAGCAACGGCGGCCCGATAACGTCGCGGAATATTTTCTAAATTTGAATTACTCCGTCGGTATACATAATAGGTACTTCACTACGAATGTCGAAAATCTAAATTGACTGACAAATGTTTTTAGAATTTAATCTTCAAAGCATGAAGTGTTTTATCAAAGTTCAAAACATCTGACATTTTAAAAATATATTTAATTACTGTAAGTTTAGTGTTATGTTATATGTTTTAATTCGTCTTTAATTGTTGTTATATTTTACAAAGAAAGTGAGTATAATAAAAACTTGGTTTTCATGGGTCACTTTCTTACTTCCTTTCTTTTAACTCGTGGCGTCTGCCTGCTTGCCGGCTTGCCGTCGAAAAAACTTTGGAAAACTTTTAACCCTTTTCCCGTGATCCAATCGAGTTGAAACTTTGCAAGTAGACTCGTGGCGACGATCAAGAAGATCTATCAAATTTTCGTTAAAAAAATTAATAATTATAGTATAATTTCGGATTTTTAGAAATTTTAATAGTTTTTTCAAATTGGAATCATTACAAAAGTTTGATTACTAGCAACGGCGGCCCGATAACGTCGCGGAATATTTTCTAAATTTGAATTACTCCGTCGGTATACATTATAGGTACTTTACTACGAATTTCGGAAATCAAAATTGACTGACAAATATTTTTAGAATTTAATGTTCTAAGCATGAAGTGTCTTATCAAAGCTCAAAACATCTGACATTTTAGAAATATATTAAATTACTGTAAGTTTAGTGTTATGTTATATGTTTTAATTCGTCTTTAATTGTTGTTATATTTTGCAATGAAAGGGAGTATAATAAAAACTTGGGTTTTATGGGTTAGTTTTTTTTAATGTGTGCTGTCTCAAAAATATTTTATTCTATCATTGCTGCCTCAATTTTTTTTTATTCTATTATTCAAACTACGTGCCATTCAACCTATATAACAAGCTGAACAACCATTGTAATTCAGTGTTTATACATCGAAATAATTTATTGGCTCGATTATATCTTTGGAGTTTATTATATATTTTTTGGTATAGAATCGTGGGTGTAATGCAATTTGGTATATTTTTAGTATCTTATCGTTTTATATTAGGATCGGATATTCGCTCACAGCAGTGTCCACAATATTTTACCCGCAGATTCCTACCTTAATTTTGAGTCGAAAATGTTTAAGCAACAATGTCCTAATGACGGGGGGCCCTCGTAGACCAGTGGGTATGACTCTGGCCTCCTACACCGAGGGTTCCGGGTTCGATTCCCGGTGAGATCAAAATTAATCTGTGATTTGTGATATAATGTGATTTAGTCAAGCCCGGGCGTTTTTTAATTTGTTTCGCTTTTGTAATTGGGCCTCTTGGCCTGTTGAAGCGTAAATTAAAAAAAATATATCTGGGAATAAACTTTATAAGGAATAATGACATCTAACAGAATAGTTATGGAGATGAACGATATCAAAGTTTGCATATTTTCCAATATTTCTGACTTATTTTTTACAAAAAGTTATATACCTATGGGATCATCAACTAAACCGAAAAATTTACTAAAAAGTTTAATAATATATTTTTGATAATAACACTAACGTTGATAAACCGCTTTACGTAGGGGTATGTGGAGAGTATAGAACGCTAAACTCTGTTCAGATATACAATCTTTTCTCGTTCTTAAATCTTCTCGAACACGGTTGGCCTTCGATTATTGAAACAATCGATTCCATCCAAAATATCTGGTCTACCTGATCGAGTCAGGTATTTTAAAGTGTTCTTTTCTAAGATCAAGGTTTAATTAAAAAGCACATTTTAAATGCAATAAACTTGTAGGTTAACTAGCTTTCAAAGTGATATTAAAAATGGTTATAATGTAAATGAATTATCAATATTAAATTTATTATTTACATACTTTCATATCTGCGCTAGTTCATCTATAGTGTTTCGAGGAATTGAAGGATTTTTATAGTGTCAAAAGTCAAAAGAAGTAAGACTCTATCCGAGATGACAATTTAAAAAATGTAAAAGGTGAAAACAAATTCCAAACCTTTTTTTTAGATCCTACATTTAATTGTACTAATTGATAGTACCTATGTACAGTGGTGAGATATACTGGAATGTGTAATCAGGTTCATCAAACCAATCAAATCAGAATGTCCTTAAATAATGTAAATGTCAGCGAGCGACATGTAAGAAACGTTTATGAAAAAGCAAAACATCAATATTTTAAAATCTCTAATTATTTTACAACTTCAGTCACATGATATTGGTCAATACACGTTTTTAAAAAACTCTGTTTTTCGGACGTACTTGGGTTATTTCACTAGAAAATCAAACACTAAATGGGTTATTTCACTAGAAAAATTAAATTATTTGATAAACATTTATTATTTATTTAAAAAAAATTATAATGTTTTAATACGAAATGACAAGAAAGGTTGCGTCTTCCTGAAGCCATGAAATATGAGCAATTAGTCATGAATCTTTCTATTTCTTGTCTGAGGATACGAAGTATTGTACAACTTTCGGTGGCGTCAAAACAAACGTCATAAACAAGCGCAGAAAAATTAATCGTAATAACTATTGATCAAATAAAAATAAAATTGTCCGCGCATCACGTTTCTTAGATCCTTTTTTTTGCTATTCAACATATTCTAACTTATTTATAAATGGGACAGTGACCTGATGCAAAATGGAGATAAATGGCTTTTTTAAATGTAATCTTTTTCGCGCGGCTTGTTTACATTAAACAAATGTAAACTTCTAAAACATTTTCTATTCGTAATTTAGTCAGGAAGTTTGTTGTTATAGTTAACCATTGTGGTTAATCCTTATAATACCTGCCCTAAACATACAACTCAACACCTACCCACACATAGAGAAAATACAGTTCTTATAACGACACAAATATCAAAAATGTATAAATTTGATAATTCACACATTGTGTTATGAATATTATTTATTAGTGTTTTACAAAGCAACGAGCCGAATCGCATTTCTATTATTCTGAAATAGTGTACTCAGCAGCTAGTGCCAGGCCAGCTGGGTGGGTCCAGTTCGGCTGACCAGGCACTCCAGAAGAGGAGCGCGATGCGTGGACGTGGCATAATAAATGGACTGCTAATTTCTCAATTTCCTATCATATCATAATTCATTCTATAAATTATGAGCAATTTATTTACAGTATCCGTATAGTGTCATTTTGTTTAAAAATATACATAGGTACACAAATATGAAAAACCTATATTAATATTTAATAGGTACTTCATTAAGATCTCACAGAAATGAATATTCAAATATGTCGAGACTTTTCGATAGCGAAAACCGCAGATTAATAAAATATGTAACCTTTACCACAAAATTATTTAAATGAAACATTAATCTTCATCCTGGGCGACGGAAAACTTAATTAAGCTCAAACACGGGTAATTGCTACCGAAAGGGAATTCCGTTGCAGTACACATTTAAGACACTTTTTAAATCTATTTTATTAACATTATTTTACCAGTTTAAAAGAGTAATAATTATACTTAAATACGGCAAAATAATTACAGTATAAAGACATTTCAAGATCCGTCAATATATTATTTCACACGCACTACATACGCTCGTATATGGATGAACTCATCTCGGAGTAAGGACGCGCGTATTTTGTACGTGGAGTAGAATCACGTATCAATCTTCGACGACAAATCTCCGAGACCAGAGACCAAAGTCTCATCCGCGGACACACACCTTACACTTTCACCTAGTAAATTATATCCGATTTTGATATTACTAATTGTAAGGGAAAATTGCGAGTAAAAAAGGCGAAATTACACTAAAGCACTGTGTGGGATTCCGCCAGGAGAGCACTTACCGAAGAGCGGTCCGCGACGGTAGCTGTCACCCGCGGGGCTGCGGCGGTGCTGATCGGCGGAGCGCGCGCGAGGAGCGAGGGGCTCGGAGGCTGCGGCGGAGTGAAATGTCGCGCGGCCGGAGCGCGGGAACGTTATATCGGGCGAGCAGCGCCGCCGCGCGCCGCCCGCCCGCAACACTCGATCTTGCACTTTTACGCGGTTTATTCCACCGTCCGCAATGAAAAACCGATCGACGTGAAAACTAAATTCTGGGCCCAACAAAGTGCGCCTGATTGCGTGCAAGGATTTTCTTTTAACATGACGCAATATCGCCCGACATGAAAAGATTTCGTATCTTAGAAGAACGATAGAATTTCCCGGAATTAGAATTTATAAGATAGTATTATATCCATAATTGGATATAATACTATCTTATAATATATCTAATATATAATAATATTATCTTTCGTATAATATTAAAACTCTTATTTTAGCGGACATTTCGTTACGTGATACATCCTTGGGGGATGATTGGTCGATGTGGATATCGCTGTTTTTGCTTTTAATACTGATTTAAAGTAATAATCCTCGGCGATTGCGTTCAAATCATTTTATGGATATTGCTGACATTGCTTTAAACGAATAAAATGCTTCTAAAACGAATAAAATGCAAATGATAAGTGAAATGTGTTTCGAACGGGAGTATCAATAGCGATACTTTTTATTTCATTACAGTAGATAGTTATGCTTGTATAAAAAAAAGCATTTGTGAAAAATATCGAAATGTGGAATAACGGTGAAGACAAAATTAAATTCACTTCGTTTGTAGTAAAGATTGTATATCATAATACCGGAGCAGTATATGACCGTGTCGTTAGCTTCTAAATATGGCGTTAACTTAACTGCTTGAAATACCGCTACGGATCACATTCTTCACCGGATACAATGCCATCTGCGTATCAGAAAACAAAATGTTACTCAGAATACAAGAACGCTCGGAACCCAGAATCGGGTCTTCCAACAGGGACAAAGTTATGAGAAGCGGGAGTTGTAGGACCGTCCCGAAGATTTTCGAGGGATGCTAACCCGGACGGTATAATGAAGAATGATGCAAATAGATCGTTGGTTTGGAACAGGAGAGATTTGTCTCTAGGCAGGGATGCCAGGGAAATATTTGTGCAGTCGGCTTCGGACCGAGACAGCCTGCATTGGTAATGCTAAATGATATGCATTGCCTTAACTGCCCTAAATAGTGGTGCATATTAATTGGGGACTGCGCTTAGTGGGTACAATAGTCGCGTTTAAAATTTCTACAATGAAATGGAAATGGTCGGCTCCAGCGCGTATGTACGGGCACCTACCTGAAAAGTCTAACTCCAGCATTGCTAGTGGTTTGGCTATTGATATGGTCATTTCTAATTTTGGGGTGGTGTTTTGAAATAAAGTGTTAAGACACACTCAAACTGAGATATTTGACGTACATTATTTTTATTGAACACATTTACCTTATTTTTCAAAAAATCTTTAAATTTTTCAAATAAGTATCAGATAATTTTAAAAACGTCAAAGCATCTACTTTATATTTACTTATTCTGTTACACAATGAGAAGATAGAAGGAATTTCAAGAAAACGCACCGGCATGGCTCAGGAATCGGGCTCAGGTGGTCGGGCTGTTCCGTTGATTTCACTCCGACTTCTATCCGGTGCAACATATACATAATTATGCATAATAATATTTTCAAACCTTGAAGAGAATTAAGGTCGCTCGAAGTTCTCAACATTAAATACGCCTTTGCGGGAGGTATTAATTATTTCACTTCCAACCTTTCATCATGTCACTGTTGAAAGGTTTACTTGATATCTTTACGGCTGTTTCATCTTTTTCGATATGATCTCAATAATACTGAAACGTCAAGATATCTCACCCCAGTTCTATCTTGTCGTAAGGTAAAACAGCAGTTTTGAGAAAAACGCATTCAAAATTTGAAATCGATTTTCCAACTACAGGAAACAATATTATTCTTTTCCGAGTTCATGATAATATTCTAATTTGTTTATTGCGTCATTTGCAAGAGAAAAATTAGATTTACCTGGTACCGTTTTTTATAATTTTTATATTTAAGATTGTTAAAAATTGACGATACGACAAACATCCGCGACACTGCGACGAAAACTTGATGATACGACAAAATGGAACTGAAATATCAGTTGGTATTTAAAGCAAAAGATGTCATTTTAATATTTTTTTTATTAATTGCTCGATTCAAAATAACAGGAAAAAATTGTTTTCATTTAAAAAATATATAAGAATTGAAATGTTTTGTTTAAAGTACTCTTTAACTTAATCTTAAGGATAATGAAATAATTTTTATGAAAATCTACCAAAAAATGTTAATTTAAACAACAGAAATACTACAATAACTTTTGATTTACAATACCAGAGAAACTTTTTGCTGGGTTAATAAGAAAATAATAAAGAAATACTAAATAAAAATTATAATAAATGCAAAATCAATGATTTTTAAATAAATTTTCAAAAAATATTTTATCTCACCGGTAGATATTTTATCTACCGGTGACGTGTATGAAAAAAGCATTGATGCTAGATCAGGTTTTTTTTTCTCAGTTCAAAAGTCGCACATAAATGGGAAATTTTAAAGGATTTTCACGTCTTTTTGTAATTTATTTATAAATGATTTAAAATCCATGTTTGTCTTATATATACTATGTTATGTATATCATTTAGTTCGTATCTCAATTGCTTTATTTGAGTATATGGAATAAAGAATAGCTCATCACCACCAGCACTGTAATTCAAAAAATTGTCTCGTTTTAATTGAATTATCTTTAATTTTACTTTTTCGAAGGTTGTATTTTTTAATTTTTAATTGAATTAGAAGTGATACCGGGCCAGACGCGACAAGTGGGAGCCCAAATTGAATGTTACGACAAAATAGGACTAACTTTTTTTTGTAATTTTTGTATAAACATAAGATTAAATGGAGCTGATAATATACATGCAACAAAATAGAACTGATCAAACACCAACATTTTAGCAAGTGCACCCATAAAATATGATTTTTTTCTGATAATTTTTTTTCTAGACCACTTAGAATGGATTGGCTCTATACTTAAAATTTCAATTCAAGTGAGGTTTAGAAATAGACAAAAACGAAAAATAAATATATGGGAGATGAATATCTAATTAAGAACTAAACTGAAAAACAATTTACAAAAATGACCTAGTTATTAATAATATTGAATTCGCTATTTACACTCTTTCTAATTTATAATTTATCCAACCTGTGTTTTTTTAATGTAAAATTTGCAATTTCTGGACCACTTAGAATGGATTGGCTCTATACTTAAAATTTAAATTCGAGGTTTAGACATTAGAAATAGACAAAAACGAAAAATAAATATATGGGAGATGAATATATAATTAAGAACTAAAGTGAAAACCAATTTACAAAAATGACCTAGTTATTAATAGTATTGAATTTGCTATTTACACTCTTTCTAATTTCTAAAATTTCTAATTTATCCAACCTGTGTTTTTTTAATGTAAATTTTGCAATTAGTTATTAATACAGAAATAATGCAATTGATAAAAAAAAAACAAATTATGAAATAAAACACTGAACTTTGTTTTTTCCCACTATTTTATATTTGAGACTTGTTATACTACACGTTTCGGAAACATCCGTTTCCTTCATCTAATCATGTTATAGAAAATAACCACACATTCAACAATACAAAAATACACATCCTACATAAACAGACATACGGCCTAAAACAAAATAATTTAGAAACACTTGAAATTTATACAAACCTAAACACAACAAATAACGTAATCAATATTCAAGGACAACCCTTCACATCACCCCTTCTACATCCCGATCTCCCACCACCTAGATACCCCCTCCACTTATACTGAATCCACAACCCACACACCAGACAACCACTCCCACATACCTCAATCTTAATTCACCTGATGAAGGAAACGGACGTTTCCGAAACATGTAGTGTAACAAGTCTCAAATATAAAATAGTGGGGAAAAAAACAAAGTTCAGTGTTTTATTTTATAATTTGTTAATAATGCATTTCCACAAAGTTAACGCCGAAACATTCAATTACTAATAAAAAATAAACTTAGATTTCACCACTTTTGTATTGAAAAATATCAACATGTTTCAGAGCCCATGGCCCCTTCGTCAGGATATAATTGTATACTAACAAATTAAATTCAAAAATCGAAGTATAGACAATCAAAATATAGAAAAAATTATATATCGAAAATGAATAATAATAAAGTACCTATTTAACATGAAAATAAATTTAAAAGATAGCTATTTGTAAATAAAATAATGGTTTGTTTCTAAAAAGTAATTAACAAATTCAGAATATTTATTGCTTTTTAAACATCTTAATAGGTGCTCCTTTATAAAATTTAATTTGCTATTAACACATTTTCTATTTTTAATTTATACAACTATACTTAATCTTGTATTATTTGTATATACAATTCGTTAACTCTTATTAATATCAAAAGAAATGTTCGTTACGAAAAGATGATAAAAAAATTCGTAATAGCTATGCTTAATTCAATATATGTAGATATATGATATCATATGAGATATATATATATATATATCTAGATATTAATAGAATAAAGAAGAAACCCGTGTTTCCCTATTCGCCAAGTTTTCTCCACAACCAGCCACAACCACCCACTGGTGGTTATGGTGGTGGATACCCCTTGGTGTCACATCAAAAATATGCGAGTTTGGTGGGGGTGGCTGTGCGTGGGTGGGAGTGGGTGACGAAAATGTGCTTTCTAGCGTATTGTTTTGTTATGGGAAGGCCGCAAATGCTTCAGATTGTTTCAAAATAAGCGCGCCGACAGTGTCGGTGAGTCTAGAAGGTTCCGGAAAAACCTGCTCTAGAAAGTTCTGGAAGGAGAAGGTTCTAGAAAATTCCCGAAAGTTCTATAAGGTTCTAAGCTGAGTGGCGGAATGTGTCGGTGTGTCTAGATGTTTCCTGTACATTCGATAAATTTCTTGAAAGTTCTGGAAGGAGAATGTTCTAGAAGGTTCGCGAAAGTTCTATGACGATCCAAACAGTGTACTAAAAATCTACGCGTGCGAAGCCGCGCGGGCACAGCTAGTTCTAATATAAAAGTTTTTCCAATTTTTACCTATACAAAAATGATTACAATCATTTCAAATTTATTTATAAACCCCCGATGTTTTTAATTATTATTCCTATCCTTGGTATTTACATACAAGTAACTTCTACATGGAATTAAATATTATACATTTCTGAACGAAACCGATTTCATCGCTCAACCCGTAGAGTTAGTTACCTTGCACCTTACCGTACACCGCTCAATCGCCCTGTTGAGAAATCAGTACAAATTTGTAGAATTGAGTCAATAATTTTATATCCGATGATTTGTTTTAAGCAACGAGATAACGCTTCTCTCCAAAATGTTGGGTGACAGGGAAATTCTGCTATTAGGTAATCTGTTGTTCTGCTTTAAGTTTTCTGCAGGGTCCATCATCAGGGCTGATGTGTTATTATGAGTGTTGAAGTTATGGCTTACTAGGCCATTATCAATCTTTTTGATAATGGGCCTAGTAAGCCGAAACAGCTGTCACATTTAAAGTAACTCGCAGAACTTAATAAAAATATTTATAAAAATTTAATATATTTTCAATTTATTTTAAATTTCATTTATTTCATTTTAAAAATAAACATATACTACAAACTAAACACAAAAAACGTAAATAGGTGTCTTTTCCATTTATATCTACAGAGAGTAAGGGCATATTATCCTTGGTTCTACCAACCGAGTTTCTACAGGGTAATCTTGGCTACAATGATTTAGAGACTAGTAGGAATGTGTATTTGATTACGCATTTTTATCGGTTGTTGCGCGATATAATCGACAATCCTGAAATTATGCGGAGCACTGGTTGCTATATTTCTGTTAACTGCCTATGATAACATCAGCACAGAGTCTGTTTTACATTTCAATATACAGGACCAACCTGCTGATGGTTATGCTTGTTAGAGAGCTACCGCTGTGCTGAACAATATCACTTTGGATATTGATCTGTTTCATATCCCTGAAGGGGTTTTCCGAATCAGGATTCTCCTACATCTTTGATAAGAATTCGTAAATATGTAATAACATTAAAGAATTAAATGTAAGTTTGTAATGTTGTGTATTTATAAAATAAATTGAAATTGAATTGGTACTATACTACCTATAATGATAACTTTTGTCGGTCTATAGACGTACCGGTATAAATTGGCGTGCGAGGGAGGGCCGTCCCTGTCTT
>JADDOH010020486.1:0-14152 GCA_016648135.1 Agrypnia vestita | reverse complement strand
AATTGACGAAATTATGAACATTTGAGCGATACTCAGACTGATTTCCTATACCTGCTCGGGCAGCTAAGAGACGCGCTCACCTGAGGACTACCGGACGTGCTATTGTATTGGAAGAGTTTTGCGTAGACAAGGACAAAAAGATGCTGATGATGAAAGCTCTTTGCTGTGTGAATATGGAACATTCGGACATATTCGATGAGTTAAGTATCCCCTCCCCGGTGTCCTGCGTTTTCTTCTATGACATTTTACACCGTGTGCCAACCTGTTCCCCCGTTTCCCTGCCCATCCTTCAGCGCTTTTTTCAAATGGTGTCCCATAACATAACTTTCAAAACTACTGCACCGATCCTTTTGAAATTTGAACACTATTTCTGTACATATGTTAACGAGGTAACGGGCTGGAGCCTTTTTTTTAATCTTGTTCATTAATTCTTATTTTTTATATACAAATGTATGGTGATATTTTGTGTTTCGAGGTTTTTCTATCCTTCAAGTGTTCCACAACAATTGAAAAAATTGAAATTTCAAAAAATCCTCCACGTTTATCTGGGAAAACCTATTATCTAACGAATAAACTTTGATTTTTTGATTTCAGATGATCTAGCACCAAGTTATGATGGACACCGCAATTCTCCTTTTTTCCGAGATACGTCCGAATAATTGCTGCCATTGCCGTATTTTTTAATATTTCGTCTTGAAAATTTTACACAATATTCTTCAAATGTCATCCTTTAATGTACCATTAGTTTTAATAAAGAGATTTTAACTGTGTTGTCACAAAAAATTCACAAAAACATGCCTTTTTTGTACGAATTAACCTTAACCCCCCCTTAAGTATCATTCGGAAAACCGCCGTCTTAGCTATTAAATGGCGAGTCGTGACTTCATGGCGTGAAAATATTTCGTTGCATGATGCGCGCATATTTCGCTGCATCCTAAAATTTCACTCTAAACATGCCTAAAGAAATATAACATCGATTGGATACCTACTTATCTCCGTAACTATTCATATTAGGATACATTTTCAACTGCAAATATTTTAAATAACTTAACTGCAAGTATTGTTTATGAAATAGGAAAGACAAACAGAAAAATCAATTCAACGAAAAAATATTTTTGCTGCTACCGGGATTCGGACCAACGGACCTCCAATCTATCCGGGAATGGCGCGTTATCCAATTTCGCTATTTATCCCAATTTCGCTATTCGTCCCTTTTATCAATTGATTAACACACATATTATACCATATTTTTTGTTTTTCAGATATTTCTATTTTTATTTATTTTGTATTTTGTATATCTCCCTGTATATCTCTGTATGATAAAGCTCTCTGTTTACTTACCACGTCTTCTGCATTAATGGAGATCAGGATAGAAGTTCCTGCTATAATATGCACAAGGATGAAGAATATTCCTGGCTTCATTTTGAAATCTGAAAACATATTTCATTTCATTTTAGTACCAATAAATCGGCGTCTATCTGACACATAACAATCAAGTTCTGAATACAAACATACATATAAATATAATATAGTATCTAGCAAGCCTATCAGCCACCATCCACCTCGCTAAGTATATAGGAATATCTGTTCTGAGGTAAGCAGCCTTTGTCGTTCATTTGATCATCTTAAGATCAATACAGTAAATCCTCTGGTTTGTATTTTCAGGGGTAGTGTTCCGTGTTTTACAACCTTTCTGGCCGATGTTTCGGATCCCATTGCAGGGTCCATCATCAGGGCTTGACCCTGCAATGAGATCCGAAACGTCGGTCAGAAAGGTCGTAAAAATACCCCTCGAACACATACACACACAAGATTGTGAACGACCGTGAAAGCCTAAGAACACTAAAAATATGAAAAAATAAATATAAAATGCAAATATATATATATATATATATATATATAGGACTATATTCCTGCTTTGATTATGAGTCGAAGATGTTAAAGCAATCATGACATATCAATAGTTATAGAGATATGCGACATGAAAGTTTGCATTTTTTTTTCAATATTTCTGACTAATTTCTTACAAAACAAACACATTCTTATTGTGAAGTTGTAATTTTTTCTGACCACAGTTCTGTGAAATTTAAAACCATTTTTATTTATTTAATTTATTTATCAATTAAAAAGACATACAAAAAATCGAATCAACTGGAAAGAGATCCGTGGTTCGAATCCCGGTAGCAGCCAAATATTTTTTCATTGATTTGATTTTTCTGTATGTCTTTCTGATTGATTAATTTTGGTTTCTATTTCGCAGAACTTTTTTCTGAAAAAATTGCATGTCAACAATAAAAACGTGTTCTTGAATATAATGTTTTTTATTATTTAAATCGTTGTTTTATTAAAAAGTTACTTACATGTTTTGAACTCACTGTTAATGCGCACGATGAATCTAATTAATCCAGAAAAGAGTTCACCGTGCAATACTAAAATATTCAGCTTTCCAAGTATATATAAACTTTGCCTTCTGATGCCAAGTTTTTCAAAAGAAGTTAAAATAAAATAATATTACATCCGAAAATTGATACTTTACTTAGTCATTTTATATAAAATTCAAATACCTTGGGGTGGAATTTTCTAGCGACGGATGCAGGAAAGTGAAATAGATACGTTCTCTACATAGTGCGGTGATAACAATATCCGAGCTTAGTGTCAAGACAAAACTGATGTGTTTTCAAATCTGTTTACAGGCCCACCCTAATATATGGGCGTCAAATACGGATCTCGATGGAGAGAGTGAGACCAAAGATCTAGGCTGCCGAGATGAGTTTTTAAATAAATAAAGAAAGAAACTTAAGTTAGTTATTATTACATAATGTATATCATGTAATATTTTTAACTTTCACATGAAGCTAACACATGGTGGTGAGACATAATATATTAAATAAAAATAAAACTTGTTTGACACTATTCTATTGAATAAATATCAACTAGTATATTTATTCAATAGAGTGGTGCCAAACAAAATTTTATTACCTTCTTCAAAAAGAGCAAAATAATTTTGTGGCGACTTTATTAGTATAACTAATAAAAATCAACTTTATTTTTATCACTTTTGTATTGAAAAATATCAACATGCTTCAGAGCTCATAGCCCTTTCATCAAGATAAAATTGTATACTAACAAATTTAATTAATTTATTTTCAAGTTATTAGGTACCTACTTCATCATTTTTCATTTTCCATATAAAATTTTCATATTTTGACTGTCTATACTCTGATTTTTTAATTTAATTTGTCAGTATACAATTGTATCTTGACGAAAGGGCCATGGACTCTGAAACATGTTGATGTTTTTCAATACAAATTGGTGAAAACAAAGTTAATTTTTATTAATTATATTAAAATGGTTTACTTGAATAAGTATTCTAATTAATGGAAAAAATTTAAAAAAATGACAAAATAAGATCTTGCTTAACCGTAGTATAAAAAGGTGGACCTCCTTATCGTACTCACATTGATTAAAATTGAATAGAAATATTGTTTCATATACCTACATTATAACCAAGATGAATTAATAGAATTTATTTTGTATATAGCCATCTTTATAGGGTGTTTCATACTCGAAGTACGTTGGGGACATTAGTGTGACTTCCCGACTTTCATGGTGGATTTTTTTATCATCGATGTATGATAATTGTCCTCTGGGTTAAACGCACTATAAAATCTGCATACCTGGACAATCTCTCTCTGCAATTATAAATATCTCTTCTTCTTTTAGTACTTATTTGCACAATAGAATCTAGTCAACAAAACTCAAGTGTAGTTTAATATGTGGAATTGTGGAATATCCCAAAAAACTATTTTATTTTATTTATTTATTTTATTTTATTTTATTTATTTATTTATTTATGGGAAACTAACAGTACATATAAAGAGATTATACATGATTATTGAACAGTGTAGACACCATCTTACAAGTTTGGAAACTTGTAAGATGGTCTCTATAAAATCTGTGGACAGAATTAACATGTTGTGTTTTAACATAAAGCAACAATAACTTGAGTTATAGAATAAAAAACAAAAAAAGTGAAAGTTTTAAGTTATGGACAAACTATGAGAGTCAAAGACTTAGAGGTAAAAGGAGAATAAGGAATGGATAGGAAAGGACAAATCTACTTAGTAAAAAGGACAAGAGATAAGAATAAAAAGAAGTGCAAATGATATATGTATAGCATAAAGATATCTGATCAATACATCTGGGCATATCATATCTATATATATTATCTATATATATATCTTATATATATATTATATATATTAATCTCAACTATATATATATATATATATTTATATATACTATACACAGAAGATTCTGAATGGCCGTAAAAACCTGAGAACATTTCTTAAAATGAAATGAACTACACATTGTTGAAGGTTTCCGAACTGACTGGACATTTTGGAATAGACTGAAAACCGGTTGAACACGTGAGAAAAAAATTCACCATGTAAACGGATCTACGGAAACCCATAAAACCGGGTAAAAAGATAGCCAACCAACTGCAAATTAAAAAAAAGCAAAGCAATTATAGCATAACATTCTATATATCATACCTGAGACATACCAGAGAGATTCTAGAGAACCCCAATTTAGTATAAATTGCAGAAATATTGATCCAGGTAAAGTTCAAAACACGACAGTACTACAAACTACAGTAAAAAGAAATAGTTTCCGACTGAGTTTAGTTAATCAAATTAAAAACAATAAAAAAATAAATTGAAATAGTTTCCGACTGACTTTAGTTTGCTCAAATAAAAAAAAAACAAAAAAATTAAATTAATTAAAAATGATTTAATATGCTTTCTTTGCATATATTTGTCATTGATTTTTTAACGTTACCTATTACGGCTGTGCACTCAATAATAATGGAAAAATATTAATTTTGAATGCTCTGAGGCTTCGCAATTGTGTTCTCCATCATTAAAGTACGCCCCCATAGTCCAGCTGGCATAACACCGGCTTCTCATAACGGGGGTTCTGGGTTCGATTCCCGGTGAGGTCACAATACATCTGATTAACTCAAGCCTGAAGTGTATTTGTGACGTGTTTCGCTACAGTAATTTAGGCTCCATGGCCTGCTGTAACTTAACAAAAAAGTACTTGCCACTATAATGCCGAGAATCGACATTTGCAAACTGATTACATATTGTCAAACGCAGCTGAATGCAATGAAACATCGACAATCTTGAAGCTACGTAGGCATTTAATGTTCAATGATAAAGGAAAATTATTAATTTTAATCGAAATAATGACCAAATCATGTCGAAAATGATTTAATAATGTATAGTCATCCACTTTACGTGAATGTTGATAGTTTCAGAGCTATTGCTAGTCGAGAAGTTGTGAAAAAGCTATTACAAGATTCTACCATAAACAACAGGAAAAGAGAATTAAATATTGGCATGTAATAAAATACTTTTATGATGAAACTTTGTTGAAACGCTTTAATTTTTGAAACACCTTTGTGGTGCCGATATGAACCCATTCCGTATCAGTTTAATACGCTGTGTGGAGTTCCTCGTAGTTGACGCATCTGGCTGAATACACAGCATCTTCTGTTCCATGTTGCGAGATGAGACCCGAATGACGAAGTCGCATCCGTGCCCGTCCTTCCACGCCTATCAGCAAAAAAATTGTAGATTGCACAAATGACTAATTTGAGTATAAAGCACAAAGCCTATTGGCAATCAGTGTAATATAATTAACTCAATGTTAAAATTGTATGTTAATACGTACAAAAATAAGTAATCACACAAAGAAGATAATTGTGGGGTATAAAAGGAAACACCATAAATCCGAAAAAAAAAAAAATTTGAATGCAATCACCGAGGATAACTAATTTAAAATATACTCAAGTATATATTTTATGTACCTATCTCTTCCAAACTCATGTTTCCTATAAATTTACAGACTATATCAATATATATAAAAAGAAACCCGTGTTTCCCTACCCGCCAGGTTTTCTCCACAAACAGCCACAACCACCCACTGGTGGTTATAGTGGTGGATAGCCCTCGGTGTCACATTGAAAATATGCGAGTTTGTTGGGGGTGGCTATGCGCGGGGGGACTGGGTGTTCTTACGTAGCGAGTTGAACCGAAGCGAAATTAATAAGTGCGGAAATTGGATGGAATATTCTAGTGAATAGTGAATAAAGTGTCTATTGACGAGTGATAAATTTGCGAAATAGTTAATTTAAGGAATAGCGTTACATTTAATAGTCTTAAGCGACTTTGTACATTGTTTAATTAATTAATCGGTATTCAATAAATCCGTTATTGCATTCCAGCTTTTCTTTAATTCCTCCTGCAGCTACGACAAGTGACAATATCATAATAATATAAGTATAAGGCCAAACTTGTACCTTTTGTTGTATGCCACCGAAATTTGGTAATATGAACCCTATACCTTTAAGGTTCATACAGCTTAGAACTGCGTTGTGGGGGTCTCCTACAAAGCATCGGACCTTTGCGATTGCTAATTGGGTTTCACTTCAAAAACAATCAATGGATGGCGCTAGTCGTTTCCTCACTGCTAGCACTGACGATACAGTTGAATGCATCCCACGTACATCATTTACGCTGTACTGCATCCGAGATGGCTATTCCTGTAAATTAATACGTATTTTGTGGATATTAAAGGAGAGATGTTGTGGATATTAAAGGACAGATGGTGTTTAACATCCCACCCCATTCTCACTTCCAACGCTGAGTTATGTGTGATATATTTATGTTCTTACTTAATAATTTGACTGTGCAGTCATTGTAAGCTTTGATAATTATTTTTCACAATATTTAATCTTTTCGTAATATCTTACTTTAACAAAACGTAGAAATTTTAACATCATAGTCAAAGAGCATTTAAAATGATTAAAAAATAATGTATTAGGTCCTTACATATGAAATTGGCGTTTAGTATGGGAGGAACATAAAGCCGATTTTTTTTATTATAATATATTTATTTAATCAAAGTATGTACCATTGCTATCTATGCACTTTTGCCATCTCATAGGTAGTTCATCGATCCCTTTACTAAAAAAACCATTCGGACGGGAATCAATAAAATCTTTGAAGGCGGTTTGGACTGCCCCATCGGAGTTGAATTTTTTCCTTTGCAAGAAGTTATCCAAATTTCGAAAAAAATAGTAATCTGTTGGGGCAAGGTCCGGAGAGTACGGTGGATGTCTTAGACATTCCAATTGAAGCTCCTCTAATTTGGTAGCCGTCTGTTGTGCAGTGTGTGGTCTAGCGTTATCATGAAGCAGCAGTGGCCTAGAGCGATTAACCAGCCTCGGTTGTTTAGCAGCTAGCTTTTCCATCATGGTTTGCAGTTGCTGACAATAGACATCTGCCGTAATCGTCTGGCCAGATTTAAGAAAGCTGTAGTGAACGACACCAGCACTAGTCCACCAAACGCTCACAAGTAACTTTTTTGGAGTCAATTTTCGCTTGGGGCATGGTTTGGCTGGTTCGGCAGGGTTCAGCCATTGCGATGATCGCTTCCGATTATCGTACAGGATCCACTTTTCATCACAGGTAATGATTCGATTTAAAATCCCTTCATTATTGTGCCGGTTGAGTAATGCAACGCAGCAGTCAACGCGCGTTTGTTGATTTGCTTCACTCAATTCGTGAGGTACCCACCTTTCAAGCTTTTTCACCTTACCAATTTGCTTCAAGTGGATTAAAACAGTTTTATCACTAACACCGCAGCCTGCAGCTAACTCGGATGTGGTTTGCGATGGATCCGCTTCCACAATAGCCTTCAATTCTTCATTATCAACTTTGGTCTCCGGCCGTCCACGGGGCTTGTTCTGCAGGTCGAAATTTCCAGAACGAAAACGTTGGAACCAAAAACGCACTGTGTTTTCTTTTGCGGCACTATCGCCATACACATCATTAATCCTTCGAGCCGTTTCTGCAGCACTGGTTCCACGGTGGAACTCGTACTCGTAAATAACGCGATATTTCAAGTTTTTCATTTTGTAAACTGAGTGACGCAAAGAAAAAAACAATTTAGGAAAAAATAAATGAATTATAATTTACAAAACACAAATACATGAGTAAATAGCTGTATAAATTTGGATTTGGAATTCCTAACCAAAGAGAAGATATTTGAGATCAAATTTGCCAGTACGGCAAAACGCCAATTTCATATGTAAGGACCTAATATTTGCAGTAAAATAATCATACAGCCATAAATTTGATTTGTTTCCAAAAATATTCTTTATATGTTAAATATAACTAAATATAAAGCTTAGAATACTCAAAATAAGCTGGACGGCAAGAGTTACTATTGGAGACGGAAGCAAGCAAGCAACAGATTCAAAAAAAAAATTTTTTGTGTGGATATTCTTATGGTAGAATTGTAATTGTCAATAGCGATAAAATATTTTTCTTGAAAATTCTAGAATCTTATTTTACATTCTGAAAATGTGTCCATATTGGATGGCGAATGAAGAGTATTGTACATTTTGATAATTCGCATTATTGGAGAGAAGAATTGTGGTGATTCTAATAAGAAAAGGTATTTGAATTTCACAAATAAAATATTGCCCATCAAGGTAACCCTTTACAATTTTATATAGCATAATTAAGCGGCGATTATTCTTCTATTAGATAAATCAAGTAAATGAAGGTGAATTAATTAAGATAAATTATAGAATTCTTACAAAGCTCACGAAGCTATTTTTATAAGAATTGCGAATGGAAGTCTTTTTATACGATAGCCCAGGGCTTACAACCTGTAGGAGCTGGCTTAAGTAACCACTCTACACAATGCAACGTTCACCAATTCCACCGTAAGAACATCCACTCATTATCAAAATTTTTGAAATTTCTCTCTAAATATATTCCAAATCTGAAAATCTTTCGTTTATTTGAATGGGCTCAGCTAGGGACATCTATGTTATTTTCTAATGAACTAGTTAGTATAAATAGGTTCTGGTAATAACATAGTTACTGGACAAATTCCAATAACTATGTTCTCAGAACATACCTAGGTACAAATAATATTGCTGAAAATTAATTAGTCTGTTTTGGTGCAATTCAAATTGAAAGCCGATTGCTTATCTATAAACTAATATTATAATATAAAAAAGGGTTCCCATAGAATTCAACTATTAAACTTGTTAGCCTGCTTTGTTTCTCTAGGAATCCTGGTATCAGCCATATCCTCCGCTTTTACAGTGTATTGCTATACAAAAGTAATGAAAGAATGCTCCATGTTATTTTCCGCCGGGGTAATAGTGTTACCCCGTACGGTAACGGAAAGGTTAATGGGTCGGCAACCACGCAGGGCCGGACTAAATTAATTAACGCTGCACCACGTCGGCAGGCGTAGGGGAAAACCACAAATTACGAATTCGCTCCACGAAACGCTCGTGCACTTTGCTCTCGGAAAATATCTAACCTAACCCTGCCGACGCCTTATACCTAGGTATGCTCTTGACCTCCGAAGTATGCGACGGGATTTTCATGAGAATCTAAAACAATCCAAAGTTAAGTTTACGAAAAATTTAAAAGCAGTGATTAAAGTTTGGATAAGAGACATGAGTCGATCATTTAATGGAATACTCACCCAAATAAAGTGACAAACTATGTCAAGCCAGGTAACGTATTATATAAGGGTAATCATGATTTCATGTAAACACTGTCATTTTTGGCAGAATGTACATGATGGTTGATCTTTCCATTTAACTTATTTATATATAAAGAAGGTATTTTTAACTGTAAATGGTTACGGATATTTTATACGAACCGTATGTTTTTCCGAGAAACGATTCTCGACGTTTCGTTGAATTCGTATTCAACGTCACTGATTAATGCTTCCGGGGCGTAAATTATATGCACTTTGTTGTGGAGTGTTCACTTCTTCTACGATAGAGGTCGCCAGTATGCAATATGTACTAGTTACGTCAGTTGACTTTTCTGCGACGTCTCTCAAAGGTTGAATTAAAGTCGTAAGAACAGGGCGCCAAATACTTGATAGTTTGTAACTGTCATCTCTATTGAAATTGGTATGTTTGTATATTTCAATGGATTCCCTCGCTAAACTTGGTATAAGGTGCGGTTCTGTTGAAAAGATTTTTGTCTTGTCGAATCTGACGAAGTGACAGAGATTCCCTTTGGATGCATGTTCGCAGATTGCCGATGTATCAAATGTTAAATATCAATTGTAAACGTTGCCTATCTCAACGCAGAGTTTTCTAGACAGGCATAGTAAAACTACACCTAAAATGAATATTTTTTTTATTTATCAATGCAATAAATAAAATAAAAAATAAGAACTACACGCAATCGAAGATACTACAGCACTCTACACGTTTCACAATAAAATGGAAATCACTTGAAACGTTCAGAGGTCGGTCGAACATTCGTGAGAATTAGCGAGGCATCTGGAACATTGGGTCTTATAAGTACGCAGCGACATCGTATGAATACGAAGTTGTTTTGACAGCTGCAACAAAACCATAGAAAGAGGAACCTGTGAGAATTGACCAGACATGAAAAATAACCTATAGACATTTGAGCACTGGTGGGGTACATACGTGCGGAGTTCTCTAGTGCGAACATGAGCGATTTAAGCATCAGTATATCTGAGACAAGTGGAATATGTAGAGTGAAAATTAATGCGAATTAAGAAATTGGTGTGAAATAAAGAACGGTACCTTCTCCGATTAAATTCACGTCCAGTGATATGAATTAATTAATACTTTTATATGTATGTTTTGAGGACACAATTACTGTATTTTATCCACAGAGGGATAATTATTAATTAAAATAAATTATGAGAGATGAAGATATTTATTTGGGAGACGTGTTTGGAAGTCATTGTAGTGTGTAACCCAGAGCTTACGTCTTTTATGAGCTGGCTTACGTGATCGCTTTACACAATGCAACAAGTTGTATATTTTTTTTAAATAGATGTGCGAACACTGTCAATGTTCTAACTATTCTTAAACTAAGCCAAAAGCCTTACCACTTGCTGGTGTCTTGGAATGGGGCTTGTGATGAATCACCTGTTTCTATAGATTTTTTTTTTTATTATATTATTTTTATTTTGAACTCTAAGATGATTTAAATGCTACGCGGGGAAAAATTGAGCTAAACTGGCCGTAGTATTGGAGCTACAAAAATTTGGGAATGATGAAACGCTAGTATTGGGAGGGAGTTAGTAGCGATTGATCGGATATAGGTTACGAGCAGTTAATATTCAATTCTTATAAAACATATTAATCTTGTGGTAAAGCCGCGTTTGGTACAAATGGTTGACGATCGGCGCGGTCCGAGCGGTCCACATGTGCTTCCCAAAAAAAATACTGAACACGGCTTTCGTAGATTTGGGGCGCGATTATTGCGTTTAGAGCCGTTAAAAAACCGATTAACGTCTACTCTAAGGTGACGATGATATTGACAGTTCCACGAGGTTTCTGAATTATAGACTTTTTGCTGTGGTTTTGAAACCGCTTAAACGTCATTAATCGCCTTCTTAAGTGGATTGCCGCGCGAGAGAGATAGCAGAATATGAGCAAAGGTAAGGAAGGCAGGTCTAATCGGGGGATCGCGAGAGGAAAACGCCCATAAATAATTTGTAATAACACGGATTAAAACGTATACGATATACCAGAGGGGTGACCTTAACTGAGCGGATAATGATTTATTTTCGTTTCGCGGGAATCGGATAACGTAGGCAGATAGAAAAGTTAACTATAATTCTATTATATTTATCTGTAGACTAACGCTCTTCAGGCTTTTACAACAGATAGGTAATTGTGCAATGACGGTATATACGGTTAGGAAAGAGATAACGATAACGTGTAAGCATATTAATGGCACGACAAGAAAATAATATACTCGAATATAGATACAAAATATTAACTATGTAATCACTACAAACCTGCCCTACGTTAGCGTAGTTTCAACAGGACGGGTAACGTGTATACGATTGGCTATTCTAGCTCAGATTTCGCCGGGTTTGCTAGTAATAACCACAAAACATAATTGGAACAAGTGTATTCAATTCAATTCAATTCCATTCAATTTATTTCATGATAATATGTACATGACAAACAAAATGTTTAAGGCATACATATTAGAAGTATATATCAAAAATGAAAATATTTAATAAATTAAAAATAAAATAAATCTGGTCAAAGGTGTAGGAGAGTCCCGCTTCGGAAAACCCCCTCAGACACATGGAATATATCAATACCCAGAGCGATTTTGTTCAGCATGGCTGTGGCTCTTCCAACAGGCATAACCGTCGGCAGGTTGGTCCTGTATATTGGAATGTGAAACGATCTATGCTGACGATGTCTAGTGTAATTGTCAGGAGCATACAAACCAATGCTCTGCATAGTTTGGGGATCATCAATCATACCGCGCAACAATCTAGATAAGAATATTGTAAATAAAATAATATGAATTTGCGGCCCATATACACATGAAATAAAAGGATAAAGCGTATTGGGATCTTATAGATGGATGGATAAATGAAACAAATATATATAGGAGTAAATGCAAGTAAAAAGCAAGCATATAAGTACCAAAAACATAGGAGAACATAGTGTGATAGAAATTCGAAGACGGGAGGAACAATAATGTGAAGTGGAACGGATATAGCACGAGCATGTAATAATGATAAACGTACAAATACAGACAACTACTTGAGACCGATTCGACAGATACTAGCAATCTTTCAACACACCTCTAAGAACATGATGAGCGGTATATAGTTATCAGCGGAGGCGTCCAGTGCCTTGGCAATAAATGAGCACTGAATTAATCCGACGCCTTGCCTGCGGCACTGGAGGTTTATTTACTTATTTGTTTTATTTGTTTTCATTTATTGGGTTTCTTACAGCCATATAATTAATCAATCTTTGAAGAAAAGACAATAATTGATGCGCAGAGTTTTGGGCCAATTACGCGAAAACACATACATACAATCGATAAAAGAATAATAAAAACATGTCCAATAGTGGGTTGTGTGAGTGTGTATCTGTGTGTTTATTTATTTGTTTATTTATTTTGTTTTGGGGAAAAAATTAAAAGCAAAACGATATTAAAAATCTTCCACTGAATTTAAAAATTTAATTTAACTTACATTAATAGTTTATTGTGTTATAGCGAATAGTACTCTTCCAGTATTATATTGTTCGAGAATATTCACTGTCTATGTAAAATAGTTACTTTGTGGATCAATCTTACTGCCAATAAAAATAATAATAAATGGTTACAAATTATGTTTAAATTCCGCAACGGAGGGAGCTAATACGTCCCTGTGCGCGGAGAGCCGCGGGCAAAAAGACAGGATTCATTGGGTGACCCACGAGAAAAGATCGCCCAAAATTAATTTAAAATTAGGTATAGTACCTTTGGATGATTGTTATATCTAGGTATGCAGTGTGCACGTGGTGAATAGATGGAAATTGATCCCATGATATAGCGGCCAAGAAACGTTAAATTTCCGATAAAGACGAGTGAAAATACGAGGGAACGGGACATGATAATGGTAGATAATGAAGAAACATCAAATATGATTAGGGGAGTACCCGATAGATTGTGGTTACGGTTGATCAAACGACAATATGGACTGAACTTAGAAATTAAATATTAAAAATTAATTATCGCGCTTGTGAAGCGAGTTCAATTCGTCCGAAGCCACTGAGTCCGTCCCAAATAGGCACAGGGATGGAGATAGAGACGGCAATAGGAGGTGGGATCAACTGACATATCCGAGTGGAGATATGGTTTTTTTTTGCCAAATTGAATCTTAGGAACAAAGATTTAGGTTTCAAGGAAAGTAGGATATTGAAAATCCTGGAAACACACGACTTAGGACCTTTGGCTGCTAGGGGGGGTTTAAAATGTCAAGACACAGCAGAAATCAGGCAGTTGGTGACGGTCTACGAGAGCGCAAAATCTGCGTCGGTTGTTTTTTGAGTGATAATTACCGTGAGTGATAATTACCGTCGACTTAGAGTGTCTCAGTGGGTGAAAATTATAGTTTAATTTCTAGTGAAAATTGTGTACGGGTAAATATACTCTTCGACATTGTTGGTTGCTCACGTTAAAAGAAAAGGGGGGTACGGGTTTGATTTTATTTTATAAAGGGTAATTAATTTGGAATATTAGAACTTCGGAAA
>JADDOH010020485.1:0-19213 GCA_016648135.1 Agrypnia vestita | reverse complement strand
ACAAATAAAAACACTGGAAATCAGGTAGGTAATTAAATTGACCAAGTCTCTTAAATCGAATTAAATTAATATACTATTCTTGAAATCGCACTATTTCGCAATTTATCACTTGTCTATGAGCAATTTATTAACGATGGGGATAATCTATTTATCGGCAAAAACATTGTAATGTCATTTCTAATGAAATTTATAATTAAAATTATTTTCAGCCACATCTATTAATGCAATCCAATCGGATTCGAAAAAAACATTTACATCATCATTAGGATAAAAAACTAGAATCTGAAATTCCAGAATTGAATTGGATTTTACTGGTGGCGAGGCGCAAATACTTCGTATTTATATCTCGTTGGATTCGTAGTAATGCGCACCTTGACCTTTTCCAAATACAATTCCAAAATAATAGATGTATTTTATTTTTTGCAGATAAGATATGCTAATAATGTAATGAGCTTAATTTATGTAAAAAAATATACGAAAGAAAGAGATATTGATAATAATTAAGTAAACCCAATCGCTTTTCGTTCGATTCATTAATAAACTTATTTTTTCCAGGCAATTTCTTAATTTTAATTGCACCTCCAGGCTAAATATTAATTTGCGAAAAAATATTCTTCAAATACATCTGTATAAATTCATTGAGATGATGAAAATATATTTGTCTATAAAATTTGTTTACGTATTGTCTAGTGCAGCGTTTTTCAAAGAAAGACCGCAGCCCCCTAAGAGACCCTGAGGCTCTTGACAAAAAGCCTCGAAAAATATTAGTAATGAAATCATTAGATGGTTATTATAATCATTAAATAGCAACATAATTATTTTAGAAGATCCCATAAATTGATGCAAAGCGATGCGATACATTGAAGAAAAGGAGATGGCAAAATGGCGACCAAATGGATGTTGTGCCTTGCGATCCAATCGACTCATCCAACGCCGATTCATCGCGTGCTAGAGGATTTCAGGATTTCAGGATTTATAGCAATAGCAAAAGGAAGCGACAACATAAGACTACCAAAGAAAAAGAAAAACACCTCACAAAATTGTATGATGTATAAAGGTATAAAAATCTTCGATAGCCTGCTAAAGGAAATTCAAAACATGGAGAATATAAGGAGTTTAAACTGAAGTGCAAAAATTATATTATAAAAACTTTTAAATCATTATATGGAATGCAATATGCCCAAGTGAAATCATGTATTAGCCCACACAACATTATGTGTGGAACTAAATTATTAAGATAAATAAAAAAAATTCTCGCTTCCGATCCTGTTGAATAGTATCATCAGCACGAATTTTATGAAAACATTCCGCTCAGATAGCCGATGGGAGGGGAGTGCTTGTAGGTATACCCAAGGTTGTGTTACAAAAGTATCTTGTCGACAAAATAATTTAAGTGGGTGATGCCGTGCTATGTTGTTGTGATAATACTGCTGAATCGGGTCTAATAGGTTAATAGATTAGGGACACGATACTGTGAATCATTGTCAGAAACCTTATATAATATATTCAAGCTGGAACCAATTCATTTAATGTTATTATTATTATTATTTTATTATAATTATTATTTTACCAACCGTTTATTAGTGTACAAAACGCTTATTAGGCCAGTGCTCACGTGCGCAGCTTAGACGTGGGTACTAACTAAGAGGAATGAGCGAGCACTGGACGTTTTTGAAAGGAAAATTTTGAGGCGTATCTTTGGACCGGTTCTAGAAAATGGACTTTGGCGCAGACGTTACAACAATGAGCTCTATACTCTATTTAAGGAGCCAAACGTCACAAAATTCATAAAACTGGGAAGACTTCAGTGGCTGTGTCATGTGGAGAGAATGTCCTAGCATCAAGCACCAAAGTCCCTGCTGAACTTAAGGCCAATAGGGCGAAGGAGCTTAGGAAGGCCAAAATTAAAATGGAGTGACAACGTCCTCAAAGATATCTCTGCCTTAGAGCTTCGAAACAGGAGAGAGCTGGCACTAGACCGAGATGAGTGGAGGAAAATTATTGAGGAGGCCAAGACCCACCAAGCGTTTTAGTGTCAAGAATGATGATGATGATGATTATTTTACCAACCATAATGCATCCATTGCACTTAAAATGGATGTTTCATGGTAATTAAATGAGATGGATTAGTTACCATTACTATTCTATACCAGTCATCATAAAATTCAGCTGCCAGTCCTCGGTGACTTTAATCTTGAAGATTAAAATTCTTATTGAAAAATCAGTTAAACATCTGTGACACGTCTGAATCCGAATTTTTTTGAATTGTGTTGCACTAATACTTTTTTTTGTTTCTTTTCAGTACAATTTGAACGATATCAACTGCCCTAATTTCGAATGTCCGTCCATCCGTCCGTGGAATTACACTTCTTCGGCGGTCGGTTGACGTCTGCTATTAATTATGCGTCTGAGCGTGGCTGAGGAGCACTGTTCTGGAACCGCACACATGCATCCGGTGGGTAGGGGGTCTCTAAAATATGGGTTTTGTTCATTTTCTTTCCACAGTTAGCCAGTCTGAAGGACTACTCTAGAGTTAAAAAATAAAAAATGTTTTTTCAACATGACACAACATGATCTTTAATTGGTATTTGTGAAAGAATTTTTTTTCTATATGTCTATATTTTCTGTTTGATTTTTTTTCCATTTTTTTTGGCAAGGTCTAATAATCCTTATCAAGGTCTAAACGTGGATATACCTACGTTTTTACAAATGCAGTAGTGCTGATAATCTCATCAGAACGTACACGATTTAATAATTTTGCATGCACGATCGTGCTCTCATCACACCCGAACAGGTGCGACCACAAACGGCCAGGAATGCACAGCCTACCTCGTTAAGCACGTGCTACAGTCAAAGTACACAATTCAGAAGTTTCAAATAATATTGTGATATTGCATATATTGTCCATAATCATAAAAATCATCACAGTATCGAAAACTATGAGGCCAAATTACTCTAGCGAAATACATCACAAAAACACCCAAGATTGAATAAATCACGTAAATATTGTTACGTGTCATGGCTCGGCCGAAATGAATGAAAACCGTATTTCGTAATTTATCACTCGTAAATAAACCTTTATTATCGCATCAACATTTTATTTGACATTCTTAACATTTACTGGAATATTCTATACTGTTTTTACATCAAAACAATCGCATTGCTTTTATTTGGCTACTTCGGTAAGAAGTTTTCTAAAATCTTCGCTTTCAAATGATCTGTTACTTCGTTATTTCATGACTGGGCACACCGGCCCGTCGTTTTGCGCGCATACGCCTTCGCTTGTTTTTGCCCGTCAAACGTCAACGGACAACTCGTAACAATATATTGTGGCCTCATCGAGAGTCGAACGCGCAATCGCCGGTGTGACAAACGCCAGTGTCATGCCCACTGAACTACGAGGGCCGCTAAGCTGTGTTTGAAGTAGGGGATATAACTCGCAAAGTTGTTCGGATTTTATGAATAATTATTTTAATTTATGTAGGTTTATGCAACATGTTCAAGAGATATTTTATAATATGAACATTTGAATAACACCATTGCCTGTCTACATGGACTTGGCAATGAATACAGCGAATTTTTAAACATATTGGTTGACATTTTTATGTGTTAAATAAAGCGGATATTTCATACGAACCGTATATTTCACTGAGAAGCAAATATCGATGTTATTCTGAAGTCTTATCCAGCGTCATCAGGAGAGCGTCCTACGACGGTAAGACTTCAGCTTTTTTATCATCAGGAAAATTTTATACCTATAAGTAAAAATTGCCTTTTACGGAACATTGTTTGAATGAGTAGTTTAAATTATAGTCTCAAACTGAATTCTACGCGGGCAAAGTTGCGGGTAAAGTTAGTAAAAAATAAAATAAAATTTAAAATAAAATAAAACTATTTTGAGTTTGTTCAAATCTTTCAGAAAATGAAAGAAATGGCGAATGTTACATTGTGTAAAGTGACCACTTAAGCCATCCATACGATAGGTCATAAGTCCTATGTACACCCAAAAGACTTCTATACCTACATTCCCATAAAAGAACTACAGTTTCGTCTCTATGAGACATCTATAATATACATTAATTTTAATAAAACTGTTTTCAGAGCATCACAAGATGGTTTTGTTTTGGACTTATTATATACATAAAACAGCCATAGTATTTTGGGCCGAGACAAGTGGATGGATATAAGAGGACGGTGAAAATAAACCATCAAACAAAATGCATTTTCAGTTACAGGCTTAGGTCACGGTAAAATATTAAAGGTCTCAGGTCTTGCCACTAAAATATTAAATATTATTTTTGTCAAAAATAGAGTCAAGTAAATTTTCTCATCTCAAAATTTCAAACCTCATCTCCAAAGTGAATACGCATTTTTAATCCGGAATCTTTTAACATTTACTTCGACGACAATTCTTTTTCCAAATACGCGCTCCATTTTCCCGCCACTTTTCCGACCGCAGATATGTATCTGCGGCCGTTGGATTTCAATGGAAACAGCCGCTCACAATGGCAATACTGGCTGAATATAAAATGAAGCTCCGTCGGCCATAATGATCCGCGGCGACTAATCTGGCCGCCGTGATTATGGTACCTACCGCCGTCGTTTTGGAGGGAAAAGAATTTGAATAAAAATATAGAACGTAACGCAAAAAGAAACGCAAAAAAAATCGCGGTAAAATAAGTATTTTTAGAATTCTTCTCGTTTCAAACGGCTTTGAATTGAAATAAAAGCACGCCATTGTAAAAATGATAAGGATGTATATTATTATGAGAATTAAGAATCAAGATTTGGGATAGGAATCCGACTCCAACGTTTTAACAATTATCTGTGTTTGAATAATTCGGTATTCAAGTTGGCTTACAGAAAGAAATGAAAGGAATCAAGTCAATAGCGTTAAGAAAAAAAACATTTAAATGAAAATGCCTAATTTATATTAAAAAAATTGTAAAAAAATAAATTATAAGTTATAATAATTGACGTGTGTACGTAATAAAGTGATTTCTAACAACTTAAAAAAATATAATTACCTATCATTATCACGTCAATATTGAAGTGTATATATTTATAAGACATCTGTCACAACAATTTCAATATATAAAACAACATATAAAACAGCTGTCATAACAATATCAATAATCTAGATATATATTAAAGATGTCTCGTGGAGACGAAGCTGTTGTTATATGGGAAAGTAGGAATTTAAGTATTTTTTATACTACGTATATGTGGTGTATAGTTTTGTGAACGTGGTAGTGTAGTATTGATCCTAACAAAGAGACGGATACGTCTCGAAACCGGTAGACCTAAAATCCGGTAGTGGTTTTTACCAATTTAACTAACATTCTGTTAAACTGATAAATGTCGTAAGTATGAGAGAATATTGATTGGCTTGTGTGGTTTGAAATTTGTAAAATATCAAATAATGTTAAAACCACAGAGTTTAAGAATGCACAGAGATGAACTAGACTAGTCAGTGTGGAAAAATTTCCCCCCTCGCGTATATCTGTTTACTCTTGTTTTTTTTAATCCCATAGTATGTGGAGAGATTAGTGCAGTCCCACACATTCCATATAAGTATACATATATTAAATTATGTTACAAACGATATTTAAAAATATAAGAGAATATGGATAAACAGGAATTATCACATACAGATACAAAACAGGTATATAGAGAAATAAGGTACATAGCGAGAATTATTCAAATAAATAGGGCATAAAAAGTAAGAAAGACATGGTGCGATGCGAAAAAGTTAGTATTAAAAAATTATAATATAATATCGGCTTTAGCGTGTTTTAGCATGTCAATTATGAGGGGCCAGTATTTTTCTCCAATACGCATCAATGCTGGATGCTGGAGTACTTAATTATAGAAATTTTAAAAATTTGATGATCTGTGGATGTTCTTACGATGAAATTGGCGAACTTGCATTTTGTACAGTGATCATTTGAGCCAGCTCATGCAGTTTGTAATCCCTGGGCCATCGTATAAAAATAATTCCATACGCTTTTCTCATAAAAATAGCTTCGTCTCTGTGAGACTTCTATAATTTATCTTAATTTATTTTAGCATGTTTCGCTTCACGTCGGGGTTACCAATTTACCGGTGGCGGTGGTAGGCTTAGGTATTGGCCAATTCCGACGAAGCTATCTACCTCCTCTAATGGTATTTATTACCGACCGCTATATGAAGATTCATGTTAGAGAGATGATTGATCGAAAATGTGGGAGAATAATAAGACCCTTCGTACGTAGATTTATCTCACTGTTTATTTACACTTTTATTACATTATTCTGATTTAATGTTCATTTCACAATTTCAGTTACGCAACTAACAGTGACAAGAGCATGGTTGACTAGACTGTGGCCGGCGACGGAATGGTTGGTTCGCTTCGGCCGCGGTTCTGGCTGCCCGTCGTGTTTTCGCTCCCCGTGTTGCCAGGACGTGAAGACCGGCACAAGTTCAGTCTAAAAATTAGTCTAAAATTATATATTTATCTGACGTAATTGTTAATCATTTACTTATACGGAGTAGACCCTTCTTCAATTCACTCAAAGTCAACATTTATTCGAAAAGCGTAAGTACGAAACGTAATAACAGCGTAAGTACAAAATGCAGTTAAGGAGCTGGAAAATCAATAAACCTGTTTTTGGGCGTTTATGTATATACTAGCTGTGCCCGCGCGGCTTCGCACGCGTAGATTTTTAATAACTCTGTTTGGATTGTCATAGAATTTTCGCGAACCTTCTAGAACATTCTCCTCCCAGAACTTTCAAGAAATTTATCGAATGTAATCGAACCTTCTAGACACACCGACACATTCCGCCACTCAGTTTAGAACCTTATAGAACTTTCGGGAATTTTCTAGAACCTTCTCCTTCCAGAACTTTCTAGAGCAGGTTTTTTCGGAACCTTCTAGACTCACCGCCACAGCCGGCGCGCCTATTTTGAAACAATCTGAAGCATTTGCGGCCATCCCATAACAAATCAATGTGTAACAATCAACAACCCATTTCCACCCATGGTCAGCCACCCCCGCCAAATTCAAACCAAAAAAAAGTTTTAAATGCAGTCACCGAGGATTCTTAATTTCTAAAGGATTTAAAATAAACTGAATTCTAAATTTTATGTATCTATCTCAAAATAATTTTTCGTATAAATTAATAGGCTATGTTTCCTATTAAATACATTATAAATTAGATATATTCAATGGCTGCATTCATTTTTTTTGGAAATTTCTGCCTTTGTCCCCCACATAAGTCCATGAGCAGTCAACAAGTTAGCACCTGTTGACCAGCTACTGTACAAGCTGAACGTGAAGATGTTAAATCTTTTACACTTTGCTCATACAGAATAAAGAGTGATACATGTTAAAACACCTTGGATTTCTATTCGTTTACCACTGTGTCTTCATCGAAACCGACGTATACTATTAATACATTACTTGCATTATGGAGAGGGTGCGGAAGATTGACAACTAGACACTGGAATGGCGAATATATCAAATAGTGTGTTTTTCTTAAAACTTAACCGGTAATTAATTATATTAGCTTTAGTGTTTAGAATTTTCTTGATTTCTAAAATATACAAATTATCCGATCTAAGGTCTCAATTATTTATATGAAGAATCTAAATAAAGTAAAGCTCATTTCAAGTGGTTTATTTAAATTTTGTTGTAAATAAAAAATAAAAATTATGTCAGCAAATGATAATTATTATACAATAAAAATATCAATAAATATTTCACTAAAATTTATAAATAGTAATAATAATAAATAATTTAAAATAATGTTTTTTTTTTCGATAATATTTGCGTTGGGTGTTATTTGTGATCGGCAGGTATAATATCGGCTGTCAATCGGCAGGAACACAAAAATATTTTTTGAGAGCGGCATTAAAAGATATTTGGGAAAATGACACCTTGTCAACGTTGTGATAGCCTGGAGAGTATTTTTTTTTATAAATAGGAACGTTTTTCACGGTATGTTTCATTCCCATTTTCATCCTAAGAAAAGAATCAGTACTAAATATTTTTCGTAATAAAAAGACACATAATGAAAAACCATTATTTATTGAACCCATTTCGTCAAAATACAACGCTTACATAAAATAAAAAATTGTAGTTGAATAAATAATTAAGAACTAATGTGAAAACAAATTTATTAGGTAAATATTACTGTTTACACATAAGGTGTTTAAGGTTGTTTATAATATTTTATTCGCTATGATTACTTTATTTAATTTCCAAAATTAATATTTTCGTCGTTCATGTTACAACTGGAAACTGAACTACGGGAAAAACAGTAAGAAGATCATCAAAAATAAAAAAATAACTTATATCGATAATGAAAAATTTTTTCGCTTTAATAGAACTCAAATAAAATGATAAAAACCTTGTAAAAAATCTATTTTAAATTTGCAAGATTTTAATCATTTTATTTGGCTTGCATTAGAGTAAATAAATTTTTCATAATCGACATAAGTAACTGTAATTATAGTTCAACTATTAACAAAAAATAAGCCAGGAATATTGAAAAAAAAATGAAAACTTTGATGTTGCATTTCTCCATAACTATTGTTTTTTGTCATGTTTGCTTAAACATTTTCGACTCATCATCAAGGCAGAAATCAACCTGTAAAGTTTCTTCCACCTGCTACGAGATACCCCGTATACATTACTTGTTGAATTACACTTATGAAAACCTGAACCAGAAATAGAACGCAGTTTTCTTACTATATGATATTCCCGACTAGCTGCAGTGTTCGCTTCGCTAATAAAACATAGTTACACTCCATTCTCTCAATTTTCATCTAACAACCCCCTCCCCTTTATCCTGCGAGAGCTCTGACGTCACTGGTGACCTTAGGACTAAGAGTTTTACAGGCGGTCCCATCTGGCCATAGACCTCCTTATTTTCTGGGATGGTTGGGCCGGATGTTTTATTACTAATTAGCCATAAAAGTTTCCATTTATTTGTTTTATCTTCTTTATTGTAATTATGGAATGGGAGCATATTCAATTAGTATTTTAACTATCAAGTACTCAAGTTCTTTATTGTGCAAAATATATATTTCGATTACATCATCAATGAAATTCTCAATTAGATTGTTAGAGCTCGTTGCAATTTTTATTTATTTCTATGTAGCATTACATACGTAATTTGTCAATACACTGATTATTATTTTAATGTCAACTATCAGTTTCGATACTACTGTATCCATTTCTCTCCCATTCTGTAAAGTGAGTTGACATTTCTTCTTATTGTGTGAATATATCTGTAACTATTGTTACGTGGCATGGAATGAAAACACTGGAAATTAATTAGCGATTTATTAATTAATGATTAATTAATTATTCAATGTAATAAATCACTAAACACGAGTTGAACTTAACGCTTTTCTTTAATCTGTACTATTTCGCAATATATCATTTCGTTTATGTTCACTTTATTATCGCTGGGTAACACTTATTTATCGCTCGTAGAATATTCAATTCTCGCACTTAGAAGTTGCACTTGTTAATTTCGCCATTTACGTAACCCGCTCGATTATATCACTTTGATTCGACTTCGCACCGAATGAACTGTCAAAATACGACTCTCTCGTGGCGGCGTAGTTTTGTTATTTATACCTGCAAACGCTGGTTTTATCGAACTTTATAGATAATTATAGTATTTAGGAGAAGGTTCCGGTCGCTTCTGGGCTGTTTGTAGACGTTTTTTGAAGGTTGTAGACTATTCTAGAGCCTTTCATAGTATTCTTCTATAGTGACAGTATAAGGGATTCGGACAGTGTGCAAGACTTTTTGCTTGCCATTCCGTAACAAAATGCTGAATACAAATTTCATATTTTAGGTATTCCTCCGTAATGTATTTAAATTTTGAATAAAATAATTACAATAAGTAAGTATTTACCTGACACAAAAAGTTTTTTTATCGAAGAAACAGAGGTTAATTTGTCAATAAGTGTATTTACTGTAGTAGGGAGCGGTGCGGGGAGCGCAGTGCGTACTGCGCAGGGTGCTGGATTTGAAGGATCGTTTATTTTTGCTCTTTAGTAATAGTCATACAGTTACTAGTCTTACGTTTCTTTATGGTTTCATTCATCATATTACGTATTGAAAAATTAGCTTTGATATACGAATACTACATCATCATCGTGAATAAGTTTCTGGAACGAATTTTGCTTGCAATCCAAGGCTAAACCGTATGTTTTATCCATTTCAATCACAAGTAAGTTTCTATCGTGATTTTTGATGCATAGCCTTGATATTGACATGCGTTGTCGCAACGAAATATCAGCCTAGGTTTCGTCAGGGAAACCAAAAACCAAAATACGCGTTCTATTCCAGAAGATACACGTGTTTTATTGTCTTTACAAAAATAGGCACAACTGTTGCGTCATCCGCATTCGTACATCTTCGCATGCAAGCTCGACGATTGTTGAGGCTCCTAACAAAGCCATCTTCCAGTATCTGATCAACTTGGTCATGCCACGTCTTTTGCGTCCGCCTTTTCTTTCTAGCGCCATCAACTTCATTTCTTTTGCATTGATTCGCATAACACGCCCAAACCATGTAAGCGACCGCCTTTAAATTCTATTAATTCTGTTAGGTCCAGCTTTACATTCATACGTAATTTGTAAATTATTTCAATCATGAAAGTATTTGCTACATAAACGTCAAAGTGATTAATTTTCCACTACATTCAGTTAAAATTCGTTCCTCTTCTGCCGCTTTCGGGCTACTCTTTCATCTGTTAGTTGCGCATAAAAAATAAGACAATTATTTATGGTTAATATTGCTCATGTGTCGAGAAATTGCTCGCATGCATTAGCGCACAAGCACACATCAAGATGGTAAAACCGTCTTTCAAGCAAGCGTGTAGCGAGATTTCTTGAGTTTGGCAGTTTGCGCATATAACACAAGACAGTTAGAAATAAATTAATGATTAATATTGCTCATATGTCGTGAAATTGCTCACACACGTTAGCACACATCAAAATTGTGAGACGGTCTTTCAGGCAAGCGTGTAGCGAGATTTCTTGAGTTTGGCAGTTTGCGCATATAACACAAGATAGTTATTAATGATTAATATTGCTCACATGCATTAGCACACATCAAAATTGTGAGACGGTCTTTCAGGCAAGCGTGTAGCGAGATTTCTTGAGTTTGGTAGTTTGCGCGTATAACACAAGACAGTTATTATTGATTAAGATTGCTCATATCTCGAGAATTTGTTCGCATGCACTAGCACACATCAAGATGGTGAGACTGTTTTTCAAGCAAGTGTGTTGCGAAAATTCTCGTGATTGAGAGTTTGTGCATAAAAAATAATAGGTACACTTTAAAATGACTAAGTTTGCTCGTATACCGAGACGTTGCTTATATGTCGAGTCAAATTATTTGAAATACCCGTGAGTTGAGGTTCCACTGTATATGGAACATATGAATCTTCTGGATTAGAACGCGTATTTTTCTGATAGTTTTCTTGAGAAAATCAGATCAATGATGGTAAGTCTTCTTCTTCTTCATGTGCCCTGTCGGGTCCCCCCGACGTCGTCGATCATCTGGGAGAAAGTTTTCCTGTCCAGAGTAGTGCGGAACAGCTCTTCCACGCTTCCTATTCCGGTCCACTCTCGGATGTTTCGAAGCCAGGAATTCCGCCTCCTTCCGACCCCTCTGCAACCCTCAATCTTCCCCTTCATGACGAGCTGGAGGATGGAGTACTTTTCGCCTCTTATTATATGACCAAAGTATGAAATTTTACGGAGCTTTACTATGTTGAGTAACTGTCTGCTCTACGTAAAACTTCAACATTACTAGTCATGTCAGTCCAAGATATCCTTAACATTTTACGATGTATCCACATTTCAAACGTAATAAAGTAAGTAGGTAATTTATATACCCATCCCTTAATATGTACGTTGAAAGCAAAATGGGGAGTGGGTCCGCTCGCAGCTGCTGCCTGTGACCTACAACGTGCTCGTGCCCAGAATCAGGCTCACATGCGCCAGGATCTAAAAGCCTAGCGACGGGATTCTCCGGCAACCGGTTGCTTCTAATTGAAAACAATGTAATAATCATCACTGTTATTTTATGTTATATAAGGTATTTCATTACTACTTCTACAGGCATTATTCTAGTTATTCAACGAAATGCTTCGAAAAGTCACGAAACAAAATGTAAGATTTTACAAATGATATGGTGCTGTGTTTAAGATATTTTATCCGTTATGGAGAAGTGTTTTAAACTTGATGGCAATTCTAGTTCGTTGTATACCTTTTTGGTTTGGTTAGAAACATAGCTGGACAGACTGCGCATGCGCATTCAACCCTAAGAAGTATAAGTTTATGATAATTTGTTAATAATTGTAAGATAAGTCATTAAGAATTGTGAAACGTTGCACGTAATTCAATAGTGAACTGTTTTTGGACGCAAAATACTATTTAAAAAATACAAATATATTAAATCAAAGAATTTAACGTACAGAATAAAAATGGCCAAGAAAGCTACTATTTTATTCATTATAAGAATGACGGATTCAATTCAAATATTATAAACTGAGTAAAATTATAATGATTACAGCTGTAATTGTAAAGTAAAATTAAAGGAAATTTACATTGAGAGTAAAATGGTAAAAATGTTTGAAAATATTGTAACGTTTAAAATTCTGAAGACAATTTTAAAAATACCTAAATATATATATATGCATGTGAAATCTTAAACACATTTTTTTATTTTCCTTTGAATACATTTTATTTTTTATAAAAATAATTTTCTAGTAGCTATGTATATATATTGAATTAAAAAAATAATTATAGTCTGAACATAAAGGTGGGATGGAAGAGGATTTTCGATTATTTTATTCTTCCCATTAACAATTATTTTTAATTTTATACATTTTTAACATAACGTCGCTGTATATATAATTATGCTCTGTGCCGTTTAATACATTTTCAGATGAATTAATCAATTTTAAGTATCGAATTAGATATAATATATATATATAATATATTTTACCAATTATGAAGAGTATCGTCATATGATGAGACAGATACAGGAAACTAGTTACCCTCATATACATTATACGCATTACTAATAATTACTGTTTACTTTCACTTTTCCTCTTTATAATCACAGCTTCTAATCTATGTTGAATTAAAAGAGTCTGTAAAATTGAATTAAATTATATTAAATTAAATTAAAATTAAATCTGAAAAGGGAAGGAAGCATGCCCAAAACCTATTAAAGCCATGATATAAACTAAATTTAAAATATACTATTCCTACAAGAACATTTACTGTCATCTTCTTAAATACTTTTAATTGTTTTATTTTATTTTATTAATATCCTATTCAGATCATTTTTTTCCTTTGTCTATAATAGAATTAATTAACATCATTATTAAATTGTAAACATTTAATTATTACTATTACTTAATTTTAATTGGCAATAAGATTGATTCACAAATGTTATATAAATAATAAATATTCTTGAACATTATACTACTGGAAGAGCACTGTCTGCTATAATACAGTAAATTACTAGTGTAGCAGGCAGGGCGTCAAATCAATTTAGTGTTTACTTGCTGCCAAGACACTCAGCAACAATGAAAAAAGCTTAATTTAATTTTGTAAACACTGTAAACATTCGTAACATTGAACATTGAATAAACATTTATTTTATTATTTATTATTAATTATCATTGTCTCAACTGTGTCATCTTATAATTGTGGGAGACATATTATAACTATTTTTTTATATTTTTTTCTTATAATGTATTTATGTCTTCCTGTTGGACAATTAATTAATATATTTTTTATTGTTGTTTCAAATATTTTCAAAAAACTTTCGTACAATTACATTGTTTGTTTGGGGGGGGGGGGGGGGGGGGGCTCTGTGCAGAAATAAATCTGCTAAGTGGATTAGCTACATACCTGCACTGTCTAGATATTTAACTAGACCGAAATCAGTGGTAAGGGAGTCTGGATAATCCGTTGTAATTTAAACTTTAACATAAAATAATTTCACTGTCCCTGCATTTAGTATATTTGATTCCTTTTCTGACATATCCAAGCTTCACTTTTGTACAGGCACAAAATCATTCATAGTTCTATCAAAATACTAAAATTTTCGATTAAAATTTTAAAATTAAAATTAAAATTTCGGATAAAATTTTAATCGAAAATTGTTTCGTTTTTTTACTGTATTATGTATATTATATATCTATCGAGATATAAAATAAACACATAATTTTTTTCAACATCTTTTATTTATGAACATCACCGTATTTCGGGGAGAATTTTATCTTGTTCGTGATTCGGAGTAACTTTAAAATGTGGTTTAATGGGGGTGGTTTGCGTGTAAAATATTCAGGCGAGAGTTATGGGGTTAATGGCTGAGTGATAAGGTTTTGGCCGAGTAATTTAAATTTATCTCGGGTTTGAATAAAATATATTATTACACTTTTCCCGTTGCCTTATTTACACATGCTTTTATTGACATGCGTATTCTCGTAAAATACGGCACGTAGATATGGTCCGAAAAATAAAGAAGAGTTTTTTCAAAAATGGATGATTTAAATTTTTAAAATGCGTCATGTGATTAGTTAATTGTAACCGTCTTATTCTATCTATTCTCTTATATGGGGTGGAGGCGTAGACTAAATCAAGAATTAAACCGAGTGAAAACCGTTATCTAAAAGTCATGCAGGTTTTGCCGTGGAAACTGTAGCTACTAACTTCTTCTTTAATTCCCCACTGTACAGGCTTCTTAGACTAGCAAACAGATATGAGCAACTTAACGTCTTTGCCAATAACTGTATATTATTCAAACATATATTAAAAGGTGTATTGAAAGATTACGAGTGTTTGTCGAATTGGATTTAAATAATTGATTTATATTTGTATGTTTATTTTTTATTATATTATGACTTTCAAAGCTTGTGCTATTGCTTTTCACTCTACTTTATTTTTTTTTTTTTGTTTTAAATTTCTATTATATTAGGTATGTTTTTCTTACGCTTCTGCTTGTTATATAGGTACTTGCTTTTTACTTTATATATTTGTATCTGTATTTTAAGTATTTTCTTTCCATTTTATGTCATTATTATGTTTACGTGTTATTACTATTTTCTTTAAACTATATATTCTATTAATGAACAATATATCTATCTGTTGTAAAAGCCCTATAGGGTTTTAATTAATGAATAAATAAAATAAAAAAATTTACCTAACACTATTTATCAACAGAGCCGAATTTTTGAATGGGTTGATAAAACGAGTGCAGACTTTGCTATATTAATATTTTTTTTAGATATTAGACATATATTTTGCTTGAATTTGCATGAAATGCTCTGGAGTTGCTGGTGTATATCACAAAACAAAAAGAGTGTATATGTACAGCATTAATATTTTATTTCAATATATTTTGTCCATCCATTTAGCTATAAAAAACGAACCAATAGAAAGAGTCTCGCAATGCAAGTACTTAGATGCATGGGTGAACGAAAACTGGGATCCATCTCAAAAGTAAAAAGCTCGAATAGAGATGGTAAGAAGTGCGTTTCTCAGAATGAGATCGTTATTTTCTAACCGTGACCTAAGCCTACAACTTGCGAATGCGTATGGTTCGGTGTTATATTTTTGGCATTCTCTTATATGGGGTAGAGGCATAGACATTAAACCAAGAACGCTAGATGCATATTGAAAGATTCCTGAGTGGATATAGTGACGAGTGTTGAAGTCTTCCGGCATACATGTCCAACATTTGTAAATAATATATTGGACAATCCTATCAATTACAATATCCTATTCTTTCATAGAACTCGACAAATTTTCACCTTTTATTCCACAATTCTAGAACTAATTACCAGTTAAATTCTGTGATCAGCCAAATACTTAAGACTGGTAATGAATATAGTTATCATTTTCAAAGATAATCTAGTGAAAATAAAGTTATCACTTAAAGAGACGATATTATTTCATTACTAATTCCACTATTACTATATACATGTTATGTAATATTTTTGTTATACACAAATTACTGCTTTGTTCTCATATTTTAATGCTTGTACCTGATACTTTTACTGCTTATACCTTTTACGTACATATACTTAATATTTTTATATTTTATATTTTACTGTTCATACCTGAAATTGTATATATACTTCATTAATTAATGTTATGTAATATTTTTCTTTTTTTTACATAATACGTGCTATGACTTTACATTTTTATATCTTGTATGTACTGCTTACACTTCATATTGTTTTTATATAATTATTTGTACATTACAATTTTTTTAAATGTATTAGCCTATAATGGGCGTGAACACATAATTAAATAAAATAAGGAAAAAGGCCAAGAAGCGCTGCAGACTATACGAGAGGACCAAAAGAAAGTCTAAATACTCATCATCAAGTGAAAAATAAGTGCTAAAAACTAGGGTAAAAGAAGCTTAGGAAGAAGTCGCATCGGATTTTAAGATGAGAGACTGAGTTGTTCCGTGCGACGTTGAATAGAGTCGTAATTGCTAATATGATAGGCGACTTCCGATAGGAGATGGCTGGTGAGGCGGTTAGGTTATGGTTTAAATGGTGCGCTTTGAGCGTCCAACTATACGGAAACTTCCAAGGGGCAAGCAAGATGTCCAATACGTAGCGAAAGGCCCGTAACTGAGAAAACATGCAAGACACTTACCTCCTGGTTCTTCCGATTTATTGAACTGCGACCTGATGAACTGCGATGAGTGGACTGTAGATGCGGGTGGCCGTCTTCACCAATAATGTAAACAAATCCACTGCGAAGAACGGATTTGAAAAGGCGGTTTTAAGATCGAACGACAAATTGAGGTTATTGCGGAACGTGCGTAAAAATGTCACACGGCGGCGATGGCGATCGAGTATGTACTCACAGCGGCGGTCCAATATGTACTACTGCCGGCCCTGCTGGGTCTCGCGTCATTGGCGGAGACAGGTAACGCGGCTTGCCTAATTTCTCAATGAAAGGCGTTCGCTATATATTCCAAATATAGATATGGCCCGACCATGCTCCCCGCCTTGGAAGCTCACAGAGCTTTCAAAATTAATAAAAAAATCATCCGAACGCATGATGCAACTTCCTTATCGCAATAACGACTATATTATGATATAGAAAAAAGAGAGACAGCGTAATATCAGTCCCGATATATAATATATGAGTAAATTAAAAATGTGTCAATCTGACATATTCAGCGGTGAATTATGAAACGCAAATAAGAAGAACACGTAAATGCTGCGATATAAGTAATTAATACATCGAACAATAACAAAGAGGCGTGAATGAAAATAAAATAAAATAATATATAACTAAGAGCTATTGTACACTAAGAGGCGTGAAAAAAATAAATAAAAATAATATATAACTAAGAGCTATTTATTGGGTCGGGAGAGGATAAAGTTTCACCACTGGTCGCTTGAAAAAACTGGATTCAGTTTTCACTAGAGCAACTCTCACTACACTATCTGAACCTGGATATATTTGAGAGATTACTCCTAAAGGCCAGCTAAGCGGTGGTGCGTTATCCTGACCCACTAGCACGACTTTACCGACGGTGACGGGATTATCTGGAGTACACCATTTTTGTCGGACTTGTAGAGTGTGTAAATACTCTAGATGCCATTTTTTCCAATATGACCTAACTAAGTTATCTAGTAGTTGTTTGCGTGTACAAAGACTCCGCGTATCGTCAGCAATGTCCGATACCGGAAGATACTGGAGTGGTGATGACATTAAAAAATGTGCTGGTGTCAGCGCCTCAGGATACGGATCCTCAGACATAACACAAAGTGGCCGGGAATTGAGCAACGCTTCGATCTGTGTAAGAACTGTGAAGAGTTCCTCGTAAGTCAACAACTGACTTCCGATTACGCGGTATAGATGTGTTTTAAAACATTTTATATTGCTTTCCCAGATCCCTCCAAAGTGCGGGCTATGCGGTGGAATTAATTTCCAACAAATGCGTCGTTTAATAAGCTCATCCTTTATAGCGTTTTGATAGTCCGAGGACAAGATTAATTTATAAAATTCATCTAACTGTGCCTTGGCACCTATGAAGTTCGAGCCGTTGTCGGAATACAGACAAGATACGGGTCCTCGACGTGCTATAAAACGTTTGAATGCAGCTAGGAAGATGTCCGAGGATAAATCTGATGCTAGTTCGATATGAACAGCTTTCGTTGTCAAGCAGACAAAAATACAGATGTAGGCCTTTTGCGACCTTTGTCCACGCTTGCGTTGAAGTGTTATATTTAACGGCTTGCCTAATTTCTCAATGAAAGGCGTTCGCTATATATTCCAAATATAGATATGGCCCGACCAATGGCAATATAAGAAGAAGATCAGTTGATTGAAAATTTTAAGAACACCATAAAATCAGAATTTTAAAGGACACCATAAAATCAAAAATGAGACTAATGCTACTCCCGAAACAGTTTATTTGGTCTAGCCAGGTCTGTTATCATTTTATTTATTGCACTTTTACAACTTGTGGAGACGTGCATTTTTGTGAAGTGAAATTGGAGTATATTGGTGGTACGCTGTATTTTGGGTGACTTTGAAATGAAAACCTTGCCGCCTATAGATTATTGTGGAATCTTTTCAAATACTTCAAGAAGGGATTCGATATTTTCGAATATTTTTTGGATATTAATTATAGATTATAGATCCCTTGTAAAAAATATTATTTTAATTAAGATACATTATAGAAGTCTTGTAGAGATGAAGTTTTATTTATAAGTCTTAACAGGGTTTCCTAGGGCTTATGATCTGTGTGAGCTGGCTTTTGTGAGCACCTTATAGAATGCAACATTTACTAATTCCAACATAAGAACTTCCAATATCAAATTTTTTAAAGTTATATGTATATTCTTAATCATTTAAATATTTGTAGGGATTTGCTAAAGAAATTTAAGGTCCATCTTATGACAAAATATACATAGATTTCGAAGCTGGTAATGGTATCTCTTTGGGGTGTTTTGTAGATGAAATTGATCATATTTTATGCTATTAAAGGCTCCGACATCGCTCACCGGACACTCTGTATATATTATATTGTTCTCAATTATTTTACATATGCACTAGAATACGCAATAAAATACATACCTGTAAGCCACTTTAAAAAAATATTATAATGTGTGGAACAATTATATTATGACTATATGACAGCATACAG
>JADDOH010020483.1:0-19967 GCA_016648135.1 Agrypnia vestita | reverse complement strand
GTCTTATCACTCTGTCAAACGCTTTTTGGAGATCCACAAAGGCACAAAAAAGTTTTTGGTTCTTTGCCAAAAACTTTTCGGTCATCTGGCGCAGTGAGAAAATCTGGTCCATGCATCCTCTTCCACTCATGAAGGCTCCTTGTACATCCCACACTTTTTCTTTCGTTGTCAACCTCACTCTTTCTATCAAAATTCTCTCATACAGTTTGCCAACAGAGCTCAATAGGCTAATGGCCCGATAATTCGCGCAGTCCATTCGCGACCCTTTTCCTTTGTATAGAGGCATGATAACAGCTCTTCTCCAATCCTTAGGAGTGTAGCTGCCCTCTAAACATTGGTTGAAGAGTCTATGAAGCCACGTGAGTATTACTGGACCACCACCCTTAATGTACTCGGCAGCAACATTGTCATAACCCACAGCCTTGCCATTCTTCATGTGCTTCAATGCTCTTTTAATTTCTTCCACAGTTACGTAACTTATATCGATTATGAAAAATTCATTTGCTTCAATACAACTTAAATAAAATGATAAAAACCTTGTAAAAAATAACTTTTTTCAATTTTTGCAAGGTTTTTATCATTTTATTTGACTTGTATTAAAGCGAATGCATTTTTTCATAATCGACATAAGTTACTGTAATGATAGTTCAATTTTTTGAAAAAAATAAGTAAGATATATTGGAAAAAAAATGCAATGTTTGATATTGGATATCTACATAACTATTGATATTAGGCCATGGTTGCTGAACATTTTAGACTTATAACATAGTCAGGAATCTACCTGCCAAGTTTCTGCTGCTAGCTCTGGTACACCCTGTATATAATTATTTTGTACGTGTGCGTGTCTCTGAATTCCTTCTAAATAGCTGTGCCGATTTCAATAAAAAAAATTGTATGAATTACAGTGGGTCCCTGGATGGTTAAGATTGACAACTGGACTCGGTAGGTGGCGCTGCAATCGGGTTTTAGGATTTATGCCACCCAAACGAAAAGCCAACGTTCGGGCAGGACAACGTCTGTCGGGTCCGATAGTAAAATATATTTTTACTCCCTTTATATTAACTCGCGGCGTCTGCTTGCTCGCTTGCCGGCTTGCCGTCGAAAAAACTTTGGATCGATTTTTAACCCTTTTCCCGTGATCCAATCGAGCTGAAACTTGGCAAGTAGACTCGTGGCGACGATCAAGAAGATTTATTAAATTTTCGTTAAAAAATCTAATAATTATAGTATAATTTCGGATTTTTAGAAATTTTATTGGTTTTTTCAAATTGGAATCATTAGAAAAGTTTGATTATTAGCAACGGCGGCCCGATAACGTCGCGGAATATTTTCTAAATTTGAATTACTCCATCGGTATACATAATAGGTACTTCACTACGAATGTCGAAAATCTAAATTGACTGACAAATGTTTTTAGAATTTAATCATCAAAGCATGAAGTGTCTTATCAAAGCTCAAAACATCTGACATTTTAGAAATATATTAAATTACTGTAAGCTTGGTGTTATGTTATATGTTTTAATTCGTCGTTAATTGTTGTTATATTTTACAAAGAAAGGGAGTATAATAAAAACTTGGTTTTTATGGGTTAGTTTTTTATGAATATTTTTTATAGAGACGGGAAATTTATAATTTAAATTTAAATAACATTCTAAAATTTTACTCACGATCGATCACAGATCCGCAGTACCATATCGTCCCACTAAATTTTGCAGCTGCAGTGCATTAGAGCCACTTGACACAGCCAGTTGCCAGACTCGCCGGTATTTTTTGTTTTACCCGCGCCGAACTGTATTTTGCATATCAGAAGAGTGTTTCATTTAAATAAAAGTACCATTTTACATGTTGGTAGAACACTTTCGTGTTTTAGATAATGCAGGTCATTGTATTTTATGATATTTAAACACTAATAGCATAAAAATATCATGCCAATAAAACCAATACCTTGGCCATTACCGCGATATATATGTGTTTTATTTCATTTTTAAGATATATACTAGCTATAACCTCAAAATTATCGGAAAATTTTGTGAAAAATAACGGAACTTTTATTCGCGTCTTTGCTATGCCATAATATATATTTATAATTTATTTTTGTGAGTCCACGGAGAGGCAATCGTAACAAAATGCGTAGAGCGGCCAGTTTGGGTTTGCTGGCTCGGGGTTCAAGCCCCATCTACCGTTTAATTTGTTTTTTTTAGCCGTGAATTCAAACGGAATTACGGACGATCACGAAGTCACGGGGGCAGACAGACGGACGGACGGGCGGACGGGCGGATGGACAGACAACGAAATTATTACGTTTGATTTTTTACTTGGTTTATGTAAAAAATACAACATCCCTTATTTATTGTGAATTTCTCACGAAAATTTTTAAAGAGATAAAAAATCATTTCGATTCGGAGACATTGCCGCCCGTGGAAACTAGAAACATGCAATTAGTTTCTGGTAGCAACAAATAAAATGTTAAATATACTTACATAAAAAGCAGCAGACTCAATCAACGCATGGTTTCAATTTACCAGTAATTCGAGTCTACCATACTAATGCGAGCGCTCTTCTACGGTTAAAGCAAATTGAATATTTTTGGACACGTTCCTCACCCAAATAACAATTTTTATCCGATAGTAAAACAGTAGTAATTTGTTAATATATTAGGTTAGTTTAGGTTAGGTAAGATTATGTTAAGAAAGCAGAAGACAGAATACCACACTTTGAAAAGCTTGGTGACACAGTAATTCACCTCACTCTCACCCAGCGATCTAGTCGTCCGTGGTTTAAGACCATTCCAGAACACCAGCTAGTTAGTCCTATTTTCGTAACAGTTTACTTTTAAAATAGTAAGAATATTGATATGACATATATTCTATCTCCGCATTTCTTCTTTAAACAAGTAAATAATAAGACATGCTTTTATACGCTTTCTATGCACATATTCGCAATCAATTTTTAACATAACCCATGCAGTATCCAAATATAAAACTCATTTTAAAGTAAAAAAAAATTCAAACGACACGATCCTTAGCTGTTTCTTGTAAGTGTCGTGATTGTTAATTTTAATTGAAATAATAACTAAATCATATTGAAATTGATTTAATAATGTATTATAGTCATTCACTTTACGTAGGTAAATATTGAAAATTTCAGTGCTGTAGCTAGTCGGAAAGTTGATAAAAAATTAATTACAAGATTTTACCACAACAAAGTTAAAAATAAAAGCATGTAAAAATAAAAACTTCTTTGCAAATAGACCTGAAAAAAAAACTATAATTTAAAAAAAGCTACTTCGTATGTAAGAGATATTCAGTATGTTTTTTTGTATTTCATCCAAAATGTAACCATTTCGTTTTATTTCTAACTGATTTTAACCATTTTATTGTAGCACTCTATTTCGAAGTCTTTCAGACTCTATTTTCTTTTTTCGTAGAATTCAGCTTCCACATTAATATAGTGCTAGGAGATTTTAAGTTTTTTCTTAAGTTTGAGATTTATTTCCTCAGATCTCGCTATAGTGATCACTTTTCGCTGTGAATGAAAAAATAACAGATACAAACATTGTTGGAATAAGTTACATAGGAGTTGAATGGGGAGGGGAGTATTTGAAGAATCTGCCCTTACATTTCACAGATAATACACCCATGTTTCTAAAGAGAGAAGACATGGAGAAATAAAATGGAAAAATATATGTTTAGGAAGACGAAATCGTTTAAACGAAGGGCATAACATTATATTACTGCCACGAAATTGTGCTGTGGGAGGAAAATGAAGCACTAAAAAATATAATATTCAAGAACACATTTTTATTGTGAAGTTGCAATTTTTTCAGAACAAAGTTCTGTAAAATTTAAAACCAAATTAATTAATCAATTAGAAAGACATACAGGAAAATCGAATCCACGAAAAAATATTTGGCTACTACCGGGATTCGAACCACGGATCTCCTCCTTTCCGGGGCAGGCGCGATATCCAATTACGCTACAGAAGCCTTGTATATTTCCGTGAATATATCGACCTTATATGTAAGTCTCATTTATTAATTGATTAACATTTATTGTCCATTTTTAATAAATTATTTTAATTGATTAACATTTATTGTCCATTTTTAATAAATTAGACTTACATAATATAAGGTCGATATATTCACGGAAATATACAAGGCTTCTATAGTGTATTTGGATAACGCGCCTGCCTCGGAAAGGAGGAGATCCGTGGTTCAAATCCCGGTAGTAGCCAAATATTTTTTCGTGGATTTGATTTTTCTGTATGTCTTTCTAATTGATTAATTAATTTGGCACTAAAAACTACTTTACTTTAATTACTACACAAAATAATTGGGCGCGAATTTAATCGGAGCGACGTTTTTTAATTCACACTAATTGATTCTAGAATAGAAAACAGTTTTGCACTAAATCGCGTCACTAAAATCTTCGCTGCACCTTTTGTCTATCAATAGATCGTTTCGTTCAATTTCGCACGTAAGTACCTACTCACTCGCGCCCGATGTCTGTCGCTTATTGACACTGCTGGCCACAATGAATCGCCGCCGCGCGGTTCGCTTTTACCTGCGTATCGCAGAAATGTCACAACAGCTCTGTTCTCGTGCATGCCCTTCGTTACTTTTATACAAAAATTTTAGTTTCGCGAATTTTCGCGAACGTTCAACTAGTTTTTCCATATTTCTAGTGTTTTGTTTTTTTTTTTGGAAAATAATCCAGTTGATTCTAGCTTCATGTGGACCATTCGAAATATTTCTATAATGGTTTGGTTAAGCCATAATCATAAAATGTTATATTATTTAGAACATTGCAATACAAAGTTTCTAAAGTTAAATTTTATTATGCTGCACACATTTTTGGTATTGTAAACTTAAATGAACGTGAGACCCATTACATATTGCATTCCACGTTTGCCGCGGTTTTTTATCTCTCTGTAAACTAACTTCTGTCATGAGTGCCGAGTCGTCATCGCTTGGAAATAAAGAAAGTTCCAGAATACGCGAAAGACGATAACCAACAAAGAAAAAGTTTTAGAGAAAGAAAACAGGCGACTCCGCGATGGCATTAGACGTGTCTCGGAGGGACCTCCATCTCACGTCCAGACTTTTTTCTCGTGTTATTTTAACCTGTAGAGCTTTCTCCGTGAAGAAGAATCTAACCTCAAACATTCCATCAACTCTAAAAAAATTCCCTATAAATGCATAACATTCATTTTCTACGAATATTTTTTAACCAACAATGACGATGTAAAGGTTTTTCCGAAACATGTAGGTGTAATTAATAAAATATATGTAGATACATATAAATAATAAAATCATTTTTTAATGTTAATCTACAAAAATTTCTAACTCAATTGAAAAAAAAAGGAATAATGAAATAACTAATACCTAATTGCTTATTGTTAAGAAAATTAATATCTAGGCAGTGTGCATAACTGAATAATAATAATACAATAATAACGACTACCCTGAGTTACTGCCAGCAATAAATGTATTTTATATCCTTAAGTCGTTTGAGACATGCGATCCTTTTTCATATAAAAAGATAATGCCGTTATCAATTCGTCTGTAATTCGTACCATAAGTTACATAAAATGTGACAAAAAAAACACTCGTATTTTTTAATTATTATTTTTTCCTTATACATCTATATATCATATATCAATGATTTTTATAATAAATTAAACCTATGTTATTACATTTTAATATGATATTATGTTCCCCATAATATGAAATGAACCAATAGCTCGAGCTTATTGGAGGAGTATTTAAAAATCAAATTAAAGTGTATGTCTGTCCGTTCGTAACTCGTTCTTAACTGGAATAACAACAACAACACTGATGATGACTAGCCGCTAATGAGATCCGGGCGCCCGAGTGTGACACGTCAATAATCGAGCGGCTCAAGTTACTCGCAAAGGTCATTAAATACCACTGTGTTCCTTGATTTTTCACCGTTTTACGGCTAGTATTATAAATATAGATACCCTCTTGTTTTAAATGGTGAATTGATTGAGTACATTTCATTATATATTTTCGATAAATTACAATATTTTCAATATGAAAACATAAATTTTGGAGAAACCATGGTCTGTGTCCGAAAATCGACTAAAACAAAAAATATTCTTGATCTAATGATGAATATTATTCATTGTGATTAAGTACTGACCACTTTGTAATAGTGTTCAAGATAGATATCGGGCAAGAATTTAGAAGTGCTTTTATAATATAAAGCAAAATATAATAATAATCATGATAAAGTGTATACTTACATTTCAATTATAAAATTTGAAGGATTTAATTGAATATATACTAGATGTACTTTATTAAAAAACCTATTAACCACAAAAAGAAATGTCGAGCATTTCTATTTACCCTAGGCGAATAATTCCAATACACTACAGATCAAATATTTATTGGGTCTGTCAATTATTATCGACTGACAAACAAACCTGTGACAAAAATTTATATTTAACCTTGTCTGAAAGAAAAAAATCAATACAAATAATGATTCTAGTAACAAATCATTCTCTCATATATTATTACGATATGAGCATTTTTTCTGGCTCACCGATGTGTAGTAAAAAATCTTCAACTGTCTCCTATTTTATCAATAATATTTTTTTAAATAGTATTTTTTTAATGAAATATGAAGCACGCCACGAACGTTAATTACGGTACATTATATATTAATTAACTAAGTAATCCAGTGGCGGCTCTCGTAGCCCAGTGAGCGTGACACTGGCTTCTCACCGAGGGTACCGGGTTCGTTTCTCGGCGAGTCACAATAAATCTATGAAATTTACTCAAACCTGGGTATTTTATGATGTGTTTCGCTCTTTTGATTGGGTCTCTTAGCCTGTTGAAGCGTAAAAAATAAAAAAATAGAAATATACCGATTGGTGATTAATAGAGTGGAAAAAATAAGAGGTTTTGCGGGAATTTTAAAATGCCACATGACTTACTTGTAAACGGTCTGGTTTCCCAAGCAGTGTCCACAAAATATCCCAATTCATCATCGTCATCATCATGTTTCCTGTGCCAGTGCACAACTCGCGGTTGCGGAGCATCATAATCGTCATAGCTGTCGTTTTCGACTAGTTTTTCGTCGACTTTTTTAACGGTCTCATCAAGGTCTTCGTCACTGAAGTTAAAATCGTTTTCGAAGAAGGTGTCTCCAGTCAGATTGAACATTCCCTCTCCTTCGCACTCTGAGCACCTTTTTATTTTGTTTGATTTCCCATCGTGCCTGAAGTTATCTTCCATATAAAACGTGTGCCCCTTAGATTCGCCCTTTTTATGTGTTTCCGATGCTTTCGAGAGGTTCCCTTTGTGGACACTTTTTCGGTCTTGTGGGGTGAGAGTTAAACCTGGACCACTCTCGTCTGTCGAGTCATTAGCGAGGGGATCATCTTTCAGGCTCCCGCCTGGCTCGTCGAACATATCTCCTGGTTTCGGCAATTTGGCTTTATAAACGATGTGACTGTTGAAGGGATGTACAGTCGGCTCGATAAAGTACGACTTCCCACCGGTTGTGAAAAATCCATAATAGTTAACTTTATCGCATATGGTTACTATAGCTTTTGACTCCGGTTCGTTGAGGACGCTTCCCGTGTAAAACTGGCAACCTGTGGCTCTCTCGTTATCCTCTTTCGACGTATCATCATCATTACCAGACACCCACGTTTCTTCGAATTGATTACCAAACGACAAGTGTTTATTTTCTTCGAGTAACAAAATCATGTCTTCGATTTCTACGGTGATACCGTTAGGTGCAAAAATCACTTTATCGAGATCGTTTTCGATGTTGTCTAAATCACTTTCATTTCTTGCAAATCTCTTATTTCTTCTAATTTCTTTTAAATCGTCAATGAGTAAAGCTCTTGGTTCGACAATTAAATTGTTAAATAAACCATCAATGCCACCAGCGACGTAGAATTGATCGAAATTATTTTCATGGTTATTTAATGCACAAACACCGTAAATTATAAATAACGCGTAAATTAATGATTGTATTACGCACATACTTGAAATCATGTTTTTAACGCGACATTCAAATAATAAACACTGACATTAAAAACAAAGACGTTATTTTGATTTTATTATTCACTTTTTAAAATAAATTCACTTTATGAAACACCGTATAAAACGATACACTTTGTGAATTCTTGTTTCAAACATTTGCATAGTAATTTAGTGATTCAGATCCACTCGATCCAGTGTATGTAGCGTGGAGTTGAAATATGGTCTGACAACTGACTACACAGCACAGAACTGGGAGCTGGTGATGAACAAGGAACAAGACTAACACTGTGGTCGGATGAAGGGAGCAGTGTTCTCTACGCGAGCAGCGCACCGACGCACCAACACACTGACCCGGGCAATTAAAACTGAGTGTAATTGTAAATAAGCCAGATCGCTGGACGTAAAGTGGTACAGTAAAATATTTGGTCGTTTCAATTTACAAAGTTGGATGGTTTTGTTGGCGGAGACTAAATTAATCAGTTAAGCGTAAAGTATAGAAGTGTAAATGTTTGCCTTCGGGAAAGGGGCGTTGGTAACAACAGCTGATCCAAGTCATCAAATATTTAGATATAGATTTTTCCCTTAAAATTAAATGGTTCACATGGTAACGCATTCTCAAACGATAGATTTTTTTTGCACCTACACAAATATTTCTAAGTGATTCATCTTATTTTTTTTATTTCATATAAACATTTTTCATTTATTCAATACTTTACTTAATATACATTCGTAAGGTTTGATTTTACTATGGTTGTCTCACTAAAAATCTCTGTGTTGAGACTTGAAACAGGCAAAGTCTACGATTATAACTTACTTAGATGCAAGTGCATTTTTTACAAATAGACTAAAAAAATATTGGCTTTAAATGAAATAACTCTTTGTTTTACTCTTTATTTATAAAAATTAAGTGGTGTTAAACAAACAGTTATTTTATAAAAATATATTATGTCTCACCACCAGGCGCGTGCAATGGGAACAAGAAGCATGACTTTTATTTAACCGTAGGTATATTGGGAAAAAAATCGAAATTTAATATTTATCTGAATTATTAGAATATTATGAAATCTGAATAATATGTGAATTATTGTGATTTGAATATTACGAGATATATCTCTTATTTCGGTTTCTTGTCAAAATATATGCTTAGGAAAAAGTCATGCTTCTTGTTCCTACTGCTCACCTCAATGTGTATGCTTCGTGTGAAAAATAAAAAAAAACAATTAATCTTTATCCACACTCTGCCATAAGTAAACATATTATACATAAAATCATGATTGCCTTAAAATATAATGTTACCTAGCATGAAATATAAGTTGTCGCCTTTTTTATATGAGTTTCCTAATAAAATAGTCGACTCATCTCTCTTATCCAAATTTTAATCATTATTTTTAAGTTTTTCGGATTCTTCAATTTTGATACACTTTCCAGCATTGTATTTATTATACAGTTGAATTATACTTAACTTTGTACTTCTGAAATATTACCAAAAAAATAAAACAGACACAATACACATTACTTAATTAATTTATGTAATGTTTCGCAATGAAATCGCAACACCTGGTCCATCAAGGATAGCGAAGTGAAGAAGAATGCACTTAGTTTTGGAATAGCAAAGTGTGGAATAGCTTTGGAATAGCAAAGCAAATGTGGATTAGGCCTACTGGAGATACCACGATAAAAAACGCGCCGCTTACTCTACTTCAAGGTGGTGTGGAAATTAGCTTTTTGGCTAAAACGCGAGATGAACTTTACTTTGCGGCGCTCGTATGTCAAAACTATTGATTTTACGGAAAAAAGGTAATTTTACATGAATTGTAGGAATTTTTTTTAGTTTAATTTTGTATAAAATGTTTTTATCGTAAAATGAGTCAGAAAGGAGATATTGTCAAAAAACTGCTTTTAGACGCCATTTTTCAAAAATCATTTTTCCAATTTTTTCCGATTTTTCCAAAATGGCGGCGCGAGCGGCAAAGATATTAGGTGGCAAAGTTGAAATTCGGAAAGAGCACATCAAAATCTATAAAATTACCCATTTTCAAAACTCCCGGAAAACTTTCCAGATAACCCCTTTTTTAGCACTAAATACTGGACTAATATGCAAATATATTTTGTTATTTAATTTTTATATACCTATTTTCACGCCTTCATATATCCATATCTAGTGAATAATTATTTTACTGTTGTATTTTGCTATAACTTTGTGGTTATTCATTATGAACATAATTAAACGAATTAACTTTGTTTATCACCACTAAAATTTTATTTCGTAATACCAACCGGATTCGGAAACGTCGTTTCTTCGTCAGGGTATACTTAATACTATAGTACTTTTTATACTATAATACTATAGTACTTACGGAAACGTCGTTTCCGAAACCGGTTGGTTTTACCAAATAAAATTTTAGTGGTGATAAACAAAGTTAATTAGTTTAATTATATTAATAATTATTGTATTTGTAAAAAAACATTTTTCTTTAATAGTTAATTAATAATACAAGCATCCTTTTTTCCCACGTTATCTAAATAGGTTTGGTTTAACTAGAGATGACCTCTTATCCTGCTGAAAATTTTTCCGAATAAAAATAACAGTAACGACTGATTTTACTATGCTAATAAAAGCAAACTATTTTTTAAATAAATAAATTAAGTTGCATGCCTAAAGTTTCCGATATTAAAATATTTTAGATTATATAAACCTTATTAAAATATTGAAAGCTTCTTAATATCTCAAAAGTTAACTTCATCACTTGTTTGATTTTTGCTGTCTCCGCCTCATTTATGTCTATTTTTACTTCATACAAAGAAAGTGACTTTAAACTGAAGGATTATTAAGATACATAAAGAGAAACTAAATACAACACAAAAACGATATCAAAGCCTTTTATATTCTATAAAACTTAAGTTATTTCAATATTCCAAAATGTACGAATTTGAATCATTGAACAATATTTAATAATCTTAAAATTTATAATTGCGCTGTCGTTAGCACGTGCTTCACCGCTAGATGTCACCTTGTATCCACTTTAACATAATAGTATAAGTTAAGCAACAGAGTCAATAAGTAGAAAGATTTAAAAAAATATAATTTGTAAAATTTTTGATTTAATTTAATAATATGTAAATGATGATATGAATTTTTTCTTATTAAAAAGCAAATGAACTTAACGTCAAATAACAGATAATAAATTCATGCAACAGCCTCCTCATGAAGGATCATTTTCTTAGAAAAAAACTTGAAGTCCGACGAAATATAACGAAAACCTATAATCGTATATATTTTTTTGCTGCTTGGGATTTTTTCTTACTATTGGCTGTACACTGTAGATACAACTAATGGGTTCTTGCGTTCGTAGCATATTCAAGGGCGTATTATAAAAAGAAATTTTCATATTCTCAAAATTCGCCCATGATATAACAACTATCGACCATAAATGTACGCATCTGTTATCGGCTAGCGATGAATAGTTATAGAATAAGCTTGTAATTCTTTATTTGAATATGGATTTTTTACAGTTATAAAATATTCCTAATTTGTTTGCATTTTTTCTTCATTAAAAATGTACGTATAAATAAATTTTGTTGAATTTATTAACTCAAGTTTTAGTCAGGGATCACATCCTAACCTTTTTAAGGTAGATATAGTAAGTAAAAAAATTTACACAGTATTTGATGAACTATCTACCGCGTAAAAAAAGCTTGGTACTTTTAGTAAGTAAAGTTACATCACTGATAATTAGCGGATAGGAATCCAGTATAGCAAAAATATAAGTATGCTTTGACGTGAAGATGGGGTTTTATTTTTACACAAAAAGTGTTTTTATAAAAAAAAAACATAAAAATTAAAAAAACACAATGTTTTTTATAAGAGTTCAATATTTTATTAGTCTCTTACAGGACGATCGTTTCGGCGGTTTAGGCCATTATCAGCCGAAACGATCGTCCTGTAAGAGACTAATAAAATATTGATCTCTTATAAAAAACATTGTGTTTTTTGAATTTTTATATTTAAAATAATGGAGTTCTTTGCAATAAATAACGTCAGTGTTCAAAAAATTAAAACAAATAAAAAAACACTTCTAACTAATAAAAACTCTTTCTTAATAATAAATATTATAAGTAAATAAAAAATATATAAAAATAAAATATAAAAAAATATATTTAAGTTCCATGTAAGAATTTAATAAGGCCACTTGAGATATGAGAGATCTATTTTAAGAGAGATTAATTTGTTTGACTTTAATTTATCTGAATTAGGATTTTAAAACTACAATTTAGTGTAGTTTTTACATGAATTTAGAGATGCTTATGTGAATAAACGAAGAGTGCAGCGATGGTTGGCTTAGAAAGTTCATAAACGAAGAAGTAATTCCAATATGATAACAATTCATTAAACGGATAGGGCACGAGAAGAAAAGAAGTAAATTCGTGGAAGTAGGTACTATTATAAATATTCATACTATTAAAAGAAGTATCAATTTTAATTGGAATCAAATGGGTATGCCGAAAAATGCGATAACTTGGATGAGCTTCAATCGAGTGAGACTGTACGGAGGCGCCGGCATAAAAGTTACTTTTCAAAAATAAGTTGAGTCATCTCGCCACTCGTGAAGCCACTTCACTTGACGTCGGGTATATTCAAGGCACACACATTCAGTTACTACAAGCGTAGAAAAAAAACAGAGCTTGTCAACACATCTTTTTTTATTTTTTTTTTTTATTTTTTTTTTTATTTATTAGAGACACTAACAGGATAATGGGTACATGATACTCAGATAATAAACATGATAGTGAAGACTATGCCCATTATCCCAATTACAAGTGTCTTCGGCACGCTCTAGTAACATGTATTTGTGTAATTAATTATATTTTACATGTACATTTATGTATATTATATATTTGTGTTTGAGTGTAGTGCGATTAGTATTTAATGGATCTATAGGTTCATGTCGTCGTTAAGAAAATGGATGTTGTGTATGAGTGAGTTTTTATACGAAGATAACGTGTCTGCAAGAATATCAGCATCAATGTTAGGGTCAGCACAATACAAATTATATGTGCGACACAACCTTGTAATGGGAGAAAAGTAACCGACATTATTAGTGTGCTGACTTATTCTGAAGAACCCCGGGTTTCTTATACGGGGTTTAACATGCAAATTTATATCAGATAGACAGAGAGAATCAATAGCTCCGCTGAGAATCTTGTGTAGCACAATGAGATCGGATATTTTTCGTCGGGACTCAATTTTGTGCATCTTGAAAAAGGCAAAAAAGCATCTTGACGTAAATATACAGGGTTATTTGGAAAATAATAATAATCTCGCAGGACTATATTCCTGCCCCGATTATGTCGAAAATGCTCCAGCAACCATGATCTAATATTAATAGTTATAGAGATATGCGACAACAGAGTTTTTTTTTTTGATTTTTTTTTGGAAAACGTTGGACAATCTTACAAGTTGTAAGTTACAACAACTTATAATTAGTAATTTATGTCCAAACGGTGACAATATCGTGTCTAAGACACCTTTCAAAACATTCCAAAAAATTATTTTCAGGTTAAATATAAAAATACCAAAACACAAAATAACTACATGATTCAAAAATACATACAACCAACACAAAATAAAAACATGACAGATCGTAAAGCAAATGTTGATTTGTTCAAATAATTCAACACTAAATCACAATTGTAAACAAAACACAAAACATATACGAATTTTTCAAATCATACACCGCACTCGTTCTAACCCGCGATTTATCTCTTTCCAATAGAAACGAAAGGCCCGTTTCAGATGTAGGTACAAACTTCTTAAGTCTAAAGGTCTAAAAATTTACGACGAATTCTAGTATATAATATCTTCTTCTTCTTCAGCTTTCATCTCTCCACTGCTGGATATAGGCCTCTTCCATACCCTTCCATCCCTCCTTGTTGTTTGCTAATTGTAGCCATTTCTTTCTCCCAACAGCGTAGAATTAGAAATCAGGCGCAGAACTAGAGTAGTGGATATCACGGATCGTGTAGCGAAGCTAAAATGGCAATGGGCAGGACATGTTGCAAGGTAGGATGCTACAAGATGGCCTCCCAGAGTTCTGAAATGGACCTTGGTAGAATAAAAGAGGCATCGAAAGACCTCACAATAGATGGGCCGACGATATATTATATAATATGTGTGTTAATAATTCAGATGGGTACACATAAAAAGAATATTGCTCCATATTTCAGTCAAAAAATATAAAAGTCTCAACCCCAGTGGCGACATCTGTAAACTATTTCATGGGAATTATTAATTTCAACCATAGATGGCGATAGCGTAGTTGTAATGAATAAAGCAAGCAAGGTATATAAAAACCATATATACAACTTTCCAAATTTGATAGATGCATGCCCGATCATGGGTGGAGCCGCTGAACGTTACGTTACGTTAAGTGATCACTTAAATCTGCCAATGACAGGTGGTTAGCCCCGTTAACGCCCAAAAAGACAAACGTACATTCCCATATAAATAGATTCGTCTATGTAAGAAATGTTTGATTTATCTTAATTAAATTTATTTACATTTTATTTGCCAATCTTAAATAAAGATCAACCTCACCCTAGTTTCTTGGAATCAAACCGCGATTCTACCGAAAGGTCTGAGACAGCCCGCCCTTTGGAGTCCATTATCTGCTTCGCGTGTCCGCATCTTCCGAGAAAACTGTCACAGGGTGTTATAAAAGTAATGAATAAAATAATAGGGTCTCATCTGACGTCACGGTAAAAATTTATCTTCGGTTCCTGGACGCCGTTGCTCCCGGGAAAGGGGGGAGACAAACGAAAGCCGTAAATTATGAGACGACCTATAAAGTCGGGAAGATAAGAAGCGAAAGAAACAAAGGCCAAACAAAACAAAACATTATATTGAAGGAGCCTTCCTTATTATTCTTGGGAGTATTTTTTAGATTAGAAAATTGCGTGACAAAAGTCTGACATTAACTTCAGTTGTACGTTAATTTATTTTACTAAGCCAGGCGCTAGGGCTGGGAGAATAGTCGTGATGGTATTTTATCCGGTGACACACTAACCGTTATTTGAGATTTGTATCCGATGCGTCGATAATTTGTAACTCGACGTTCGCAATTGGACGGGCAACCATTGCTACTATATAACAGATATATCTCAGTTACCAATCATCGACGCATTCAGATATAAATTTCTAATAACTGTACCGAGTGTAACCAGTTTAAATAAAAGTTCGACCATAACTAGACAGTAACGTCATCTAGCGTAGTGAAGCGTCTTGGTAGCACTAGTAACAGACATTTTTACGGCGAGAATTATGCATATTCTTTACTTTAATAGTTATGGTTCATTATTATTTAACACCTCATCATTATTTGCTGTGTCAGGTAGCGTAGACAATCATTTTTACGTAGAGAATTATGTATTTTTATTGAGGTGTAAAATATATAACGTCATGTTACGCGGTATAGCGCGATATAATATTCCCAAAATTTACCTAATTTCGAAATATTTGACAAAATAAGTGTTTGAAAAGGGAATAATCGATAAACTAGATAGCAGTTAACCAATCGGCCCTCGCCGATTGTTTGCTGCGAAGCTCTGCGGGCAGCTACACGAGAAAAGCGGGTATAGGTACTACCCGCTTTTAAAACTTTAATGTGCATGGTTCACAAAGTGCATACTGCATACTGCGTATTTGAATCATAATATATTTTGAATCATAGTATATAAATGCTCCATCACCGTGCACTATTTCGACTTTGACACATTTCCAAACGTTTACATTTCAACCAAAAACTAATCTTCACAATTATAATTGCCATCAGAAAATTTTATATTATATTTCGGTGTATCTTGTCTTAAAGTTACTCAAATGTTTAATAATGTATATGTAATATTTCTTCAAAATAATAAAATATCAATATATATTTTTGTTAATTTTTTAAGCTGAGAAACATAGAACATTACTGGACACAGATCTAGTGCAATCATAATATAGATAATAGGAAGAATGCACTCATGGTTTTACGGTAAAGTTTTGTGGACTGTTTTACATCTGATTTCAACCATTCTTTATGTTTTTCTTTGTAAAACTAAGCACTATTTCTGTTTTTAAAAACTCTAACAAATGTTTGTTCCGTTCTGCTTCTAATCCCACATCTTACCTGACTCTCACTGCTTAGAATGGTAAAATACTAGAACGTATATATTATATATATATATATTTATTTACATGTAAAAATTACACCCTTCAGACTAGAAGACAACCACGCATTGCTCAATAAAACTACCCTCTCAACTACAATAATACATTATACATTTTTTTTCGTCAAGTTTAATAAGTATCCATTTTTAAATACAAAATAATATCTGTAGCCAATGAAAAAATTTACAAACAGTGATGGAGAGCCGCAAAATTACGGAATCCAGTAACAAAAAAATGTCGCAGTTAAACGTTTTTGTACGATATAACGGAAAAACTTTCCACATTAATAAATGTATGTATGAGTGTTTTAGGGTGGCTGAATATACGATGCAAATGACCCAGGGTTAAAAAATGTTACAGAAACACATTTTTAAATTTTTTGAATAACTTTCCTCTTTTTATTTTATTAATCTCTCATGCGTGTGTATTTTTAAAACATATATATTTTAAACATTGTTTAACGCAAAAATCACATGTATAGGTACACAAAATTTGATTACAATGGAAGATATCTTCATGAATCATAAAAAATATATCAAGATATCTTTACTATTAAAAATTCAATTTTAAAGTTTCAGGGTCGGAGTTAGATTTAAAATATTAAGAAAAAAGATATTCCCGTTTAGTCCCGTGATCTAAAAAAAGTTAATACGGATGTGACCGAAGTATGAAAATGGAATGGTCGCGTAGTCAAAGGTGTCGTCTATGACCTAATTGTATCGTTTTGAGTATTTGTGTTTGATCTATTACGTGCGTAAATTTCAAGCTGACGAAGTCAGCCGCGCGTGCGCTTTAGCTTATAAATGAGCGATAGAAATTTAGCGCAATCGCAAGAGTCTATTCTCAATAAATTACATTTTATTAACAATACTGTCTTAATCGTAATTAAAAAAGGTATCTTCGTTTAATTTTGAATAATATTCTTTCCACTTTGCGTTAAATGGCAAAAGTTACGGATATAAAGCGACAGCATTTTTTTCCTAATATTTTTGACGTATCTTTTGTAAAATGTTAGACTAACATTAAAGTAATTTATATATTATTTTTAAAATAGATTCACTTTGATACAAGTCAAATAAAATTATTAAAACCTTGCAAAAAATCTGGTTTTACTATTTCACATTTGATCATTTTATGTGACTTGTATGAAAGCGAATGACTTTTTTATATTCGGTGTTACCTTCATGATGTTCCAACGTATTACAGAAGACAGTTTGGCAGATGTTTGATGACCTCGTAGCATGAGTTTCGTGTATGATTTGAGTATGTATATAAATGAAATTAAGGCTGCGTATTTTTGGGTAGATTATGTCCATCGGTCGAAGCATGATCTCCCGGCGTATTTTATGTGTGGTGCGTAAATGTGTCTGACAACAGATGTGAATGAATGATGAGATGAATATACATGACTAGAAAATACTCACCGTTGATTAAGTGTCAAATTTATTGCAAGTACAGGTTATATGGTAAACTTCGCGGAATACAAACTGTCTCGGGCGGCGAAGGAAGAGTCCGTGGTACCAGCGTGCTGCCTGCCGGTACCTTGCTGGTTGTATCGGGATTCTCATTGGTGGTTTTCCTCGAGCGCGGTTGGTCCGTTTGGTACGCTCGAGGGACTAGAGTCCGGGTAGGCCTAGATGCTCCACAACAGGTTAGTGATTTTGAATAAAAAAAACAACTTTATTTTCACTTGTCTTCTAAACCGTCGACATTCAGCAAATAATATTTTCAATTCAATATTAAATGAAGACTCCTCGGAGATGTTGCTACTAGCCACGAGATATCCTGTTTACATTGCATACTTGTAATGAATATTATTAAAAATAAGTCATTGAGTTGTTGAATTTTGTGTTATATTTTAGGTATATTGTTATACTTAAAATAAGGGGACATTGCGCTCACTGTTGGAGACTTTCTGGTCGAAAAATCTATACCTCAATTTGATTATTCTGACTTAGTAATGTATTTTTTTTTTCGAAATTAAAGTATAATGTACTGAGATGTCGAAAATTATGTAATATATCTGATATCCAACTGAATATAAGACAGGTTCTTAATAATATTTCGGAATTTCTATTTTTAAAGGTTAAAAATATTTGATTGTACATATATGTATGTATTATATGGGTAACATGATATGTGTATGTAAGTACGACTCTGAACATATATGTATGTATTCATTAAATACTCAAATGATATATGAGTAAACCTAAGCCAAAAATAAAAGAAGTACTCTTTTGATACACAATAATTTTATTGATACACTGTAATATTTTTCAATTTATTTGATACAGTGACATCACTATGATATATATTACCAAGTAATTGTTAAGCACTTTGTTATCATTTTAACTCCAATAAAAATTGAACACTTTTTTGTCCTATTTACTCATCGTAGGGTGTAATGTAGTATCTCACTGTATTTGTATTAATAATAAACATTTTTTTCAAAAGAACAACGATTACAATAAACTATAATAATAATTTATGAAACATTTTTTTTAATTTTGGGCCCATAAAGGCAAAACATTATATTTTTTCTGCATACCAGGATGATTTTAAAAGTAAAGACAGTTAAGCTTAAAATAATCAAGAAAATATTTTACACTTTTTTATATATATATTTTTAACAAACACTACCTAAATCTCTCGACATATTTTTACTCACATCTAGGCACATATCATATCTGTTCATGAGCTTTAAAAATCTGCTTATGTAATTGTCTATCGCAAGTACATAAAACCAATTTTTGATAGCATGCTGCAATCTATCGTCATCTTTAAAACATTTTACACCCAGGAACCCTTTAAGCTTGGATAAATCGCTAAGAGCAAGGACAAGACAATAGGATCGTTGATTAAAAATCGCGCAATTAAAACTGTCCAAGACATTGTTTAATAATATTAAAAATCGTGAACAAATATGATCATTCCTATTAATGAAAACTTAGGGTCAAATTGCAATTTTTTTATTGTTGTTCTTTGATTTTATTAAAGGATAATTTTTTACTAAGAGAAAATTGGTGTTCCTATTCCTTGGTAAGGAAAAGTTTTGAGTATCTCGGTGTTTATCAATTTTTTCAATAGATATGCTTTTCTGTACATTTTTCTCATTGATTAATCTGATTTATTAAGACATGATAAATATTTAAATGTAAGAAGTAATATGGGTTGAATAATTTAATATACATTAAGATGATATCTGTTTTAAAAAATATAAAACTGAATTTAATAATATTTTCCCGTTTTTTAAAACATTTTTTTTAACTTTCTTAACTTATATGAAATTAATTTAATAATAAATAAAAATATTATTCGACTCTTAACTTTAAGGAATAATTTAAACGATGTTGTATGAATCGTTCAAATTTTGAGTGGTTTTCATATTTTAATCCTGACTTAATATTTTTTGGGAGAAAACATCAAATAATATTGTTTTAAATAATTATAGCTATAGACCATAGAAGTAAGTAATTTCGTGATTATAATGTAACAATAGACACCACAATTTTTTTTTGGTGTTCTAATAGTATTTTTTATTGAAATCACAGCATAAATATTCTTTATTTTTTCAATAAAAAAGAGAAATTTAGTGCTATTAACATTTTAATCGAAAATTAATTTTCATTAGAGGTGTTTAAGATTATAATTATTTCAAGATATTTTCTACATTAAGAAAAAGAGTATCGTAATTTTTGCGTGAAAATTTACTGTAAAATGAGCGCAGAATATATCTTT